>JANBSU010000106.1:0-46320 GCA_027578835.1 Coemansia sp. RSA 2050 | reverse complement strand
TGTTTTTAGCGCAACCCGAGCGCCTCCGGCTGGCGACTTCCGCTCATCACCCTCTGTGCTTTTGGACTCTTTTTTTTTCGTTTGTACAGTCACCAAAGCTCGCCCTGGCTCGGATTCTTTTACTATCTGTGTCCCTTGTCCGCCTTGCTGCGTTTTTATCCAGCGCAGCCGAGGAGGGCGGGGGGAGCTGGGAGACACTGTCTCTCGCCCAGGGTGCGGCTTTTGGGAGCTGCTGGGGTCCGCTCGGTTTGCCAACAAATAAACATCTGACATCATCTCCCGTTTTGTGACATCGTGTATTTTGTTTACAATTACTTGCGAGCTCCACGCCCACGCTTTCTGCGATTGGGCCTTTTGCTTTTGCTAGACCCGTCGTCGTAGTCATCAATGCCCTGGCCGACACGGGCCTCACGCTTTGCTGGAGCTGGTTCTTGCACGGGGTCGGATCGGCTTGTGCTGAGCGGCGAGGTCTCTGAGGCCTCGCCAGACTCGGCGCCTCTTTCCCGCGGGCCAGTCTTTTGGCGCTTGTTTGCGCCGTCTTTTCTCCGCTCCTCGTCTAGATCCTCCCTCCGGCGCTGCAGCTTCTCCCTACGTACGTTGCTGTTGCCGCCGCCGCCAGCAGTGAGCTCGACGTTGATCTTTTTGGATCCCAATGGCATGTGGTGGAATTTTAGGGCGTGCTTCAGGTCGGCGGAGGAGGCAAAGTCGACAAAGGCAAATCCGCGCGACTTGCCCGTGTCCTTGTCTGTCATCAGCCGCACAGACGTCGGGTTCGCGGCCCTTAGGAACTCTTGGAGCTCTTGCGCAGTGGTTTTGAAGGGCACGTTGCCAACAAAGGCAATAAAGCGCACGGCGCTGCCCGAGGGATTCACCTGGCGCTCAAACTTTTTCTTCTCCTCGGGCTTCTCTTCGAGCGCAGCATCCGTGGCCTTGCGCTTCTTGTCAGCCTTGGGCTTTTTAAGCTTGGCCTCCCTCTCCTGCTTTTCCCTCTCTCCCTCTGGCGTCTTTTCGGGCTTGTCAAGCTTTCCGCGGAACTGCAGCGCTTTGCGCTGCTTCTTTGTCAGCTGCAACGCTGCGGTCGACATACTGTGTATAAGAATGAGTCGATATGAGTGAAGAGTAAAATACTTGCTGGTTTGAAGAACCAAGAAGAGCATAGTGGTTTTTTTATTTTTTATTTTTTATTTTTTATTTTTTTTTCAAGACTAAAACTTATGCTGATCGATTAATCGATCAGAACCAAATCGACAAGCAGGGGGCTGTGACGTCGAAAATGGCCTTGTGCAAGGACAACAACTTGCTTTCGTCCGCCCCAATTATCTCGTGTTTATTTTTTATGGCGACGCATATCAGCAACAGCCCGGGCGGCCACCAGCAGATACTCAGCATGCGGCTTATGCCGCTCCGTCGCGTTAGAGCGCCTGCATCGGACGTGGTGGGCAGCATCGACGAGAGCGACACCTCAGACGATGAAGGCGGTGCTGCAGAAGGCTTGGCGCACAGCTCATCCAACCAAATGCTATGCGAGGTAGGCGTGCGCACTCACTCGTTGTTGGGCCGCAGCAAGCTGGCGCAAGAGGCATTTAACACTGCACCGAAGAGCGTCAAGAAGGCCATTGACAAGCACGCTTTGGCAGCCCAAGGCAGCGAGACAGACAGCAGGGCCTACGATGCCCCGCGCAAGGTTACGCGCGTCGTGAAGACTTGCAAGCAGGAGTCAGTGATGGGCGAGGGGCTGGTGGCCAGCGAGGAAAGAAAGTCATGTGGCGGGCCAGACAACACGAGGGAAGCCGGAGAAGTGCATCGTTCGTACTCGCCTCTGGTCGGCGACATTGGCTGCCTCCGCAGCTACATCCGCAGCGAGAGCAGGCGGCAGGACGCCCTGGAGCCACGCGATGTGCTGCTACATGAGCCATCTCCAGATACTCGCCACCCGCCACCGCTTGCTGCGTACAAGCCGCCGCTGATGGGAATAGACACGTCGTTTGTGCCTCCAGAGCTGGATGTCGACCCTGCCATCTGGGAGCGCTTTGCCGATGCCCTAAATGCTGCTATCCCCCGAGGCACGCGGGAAGTCGAAAACCAGCTTGCCCGCTGGAACGGCGACGCATTTGATGAGCTTGGCTTTAGCCTTGGCCTGGTGTCTCTGGACTCAGGGCTAACCCTGTCTCTTTCAAACAAGTAGTGTTGGCGTGGGAACTGCCTGTCTCTCCTCCTTGACCTACGATGGGCCTTTTTAATCTATTTTCTTGTTTTAGTCTATGTTCTTGGGCTGCTACTCTTGCTCTGGGGAAGCGCTCTAAGAAGAAGCAGCCTGTGGCAGAACCATGCCCAACTATCGTTATTCATGGCGGTGCCGGAGCAATCCGCAAAGAAAAGATGACCAGCGCCGAGGAAAAGGAGCTGCGTGCGGGCCTGTACCGGGCCACAGAGCGCGGCTATGCCGTTTTGCGCTCTGGTGGAACGGCTGCAGATGCTGTCGAGGCTGCCGTCAGAGCCATGGAAGACAACCCCTTATTCAATGCCGGCAAGGGTGCCGTGTTCAATATCAAGGGTGTGAATCAGCTCGAGGCCTCGTTTATGGATGGCAGGACGGGTGCCGCTGGTGCAGCGACACTCCTGACTGTTGTCCGGAACCCCATCTCGCTGGCTCGGAAAGTAATGGAAAGCGACCGACACGTGTTTCTCGGGGGTGCTGGAGCCGAGGACTATGCCCGGGAAACCGGCCTGGACATTGTGCACCCTTCTTACTTCTGGACCAAGCATCGCTGGGAGCAGCACGAGCGTGGCTTTCTAAGGTCCGACAGCTTGTCAACTAGCTCTACTCGTGTAGGGGACCGGGAAAACGACGAGGTCGGCGACTACTCTCATTTGCCCATGGGCACAGTTGGCGCAGTTGCCCTAGATGCAATGGGCAATCTAGCCACAGCCACGTCGACAGGTGGAATGTCCAACAAGTGGGACGGCCGTATTGGAGACACCCCAATAATCGGCGCTGGCACTTGGGCTGACAGAAATATAGCCATCAGTGGCACTGGTGCTGGCGAGTTTTTTATACGGCAAGGTACGGCCAGGTACATTGCGCTGCGAGCCAAGCTGCTAGGAGAGACGCCTGCCGCCGCTGGAGAGCTGACAATGATCGAGATGAAGAGAATTGGTGGCGATGGTGGTGTCATTTGCCTGGACTCCACTGGTCGCTTCACGATGACTTTTTGCTCGGACGGCATGTACCGCGGCTACTGCTCGGCACAGACTGGCCACGTTCCAGCCATTGGCATATTTCAGAGCGAAAAGATAGCCCCAGACGACAACCATGTCAGCTTGCCCTAAAATCGCAAATGAAATCTTGCTAAAAAGTACAATCTTTTATTTAAAAAGCGCTCTATGGATCCTCATCCATCAGCGACTCGTATTCATAGTCAGGATGATCATCGTCGTCATCGCCGGGATCTCCTCCAGCCTCGTCGTCGTCGCCACCTATAATGCTGTCATCTTCCTTGCCGACATTCAGGCTGCTGCCAACATCAGCGCCTCCATCCTCCTCCATGGGCGGGTTGATTATTGCACCAAATTCGCTCCAAAGATGGGCAATTCGGCCAAAGTTGCTTCCTAGTGATATCGCCGATTCCAAGTTCTGGTTGAGCTGCAAAAGATAGCGATTGACAATGTCCATGCTCTGATTTATCTCAACGATAAGCCGCTCCTTCTCGCGCTCGTATTGTGGACGCAAGCCATAGCTGGCTGTCGGCGCATCAGTCCGGTCCATTAAATAAAAGTAGAAATGATGTCGTTGTTTACTATAAAAATAGTTACAATATAGTCCAAAAGCTGGTGTGTGAACGTCTGCCGATCTAGTGGAGATTGTCACAAAAGTCACCAGAGCTCGAGTTATGGACAGCTGAAATTCAGGATGGCCTATGGCACGTGAGGCGCAATCCGAGTAGCACATAGCTCGACTTCTCGGTTCCAATCAGTTGAGATGACGGCAGCTATATAGAGACCCGAGAGCACAGACATTCCCAAAGCAAATGCTGCCCACAGACCAACAATCCCCCAACCAAGCCCAACAACCGCAAGCGTGGCTAGTGGCAACACGCCAAGGTAATACGAGGCGATGTTGATGGATGCTGCCAGCCTTTGCCGTCCCATCCCTCGCAAGATACCCGGCACAATTCCTCGCGTCGAGTCCGTCCATTCTATCAGGACAACTATTGCAATAAGCTCTCTTGCCGCCACCAACACGTCCTCATCTCGAGTGTACAGCGCCACCCACTGGCGCCCAAAAATGGCAAAGAAGAAAGTGCCAAAGATGCTGTAGACCAGCCCGCCAGCGACTAGCACATTGACTGCAAATCTAGCGCCAGCGCTGTCTCCCTGGCCTAGCAGACGGCCAACGCGCACGGCTGCAGCGCCGCCAACAGCATGAGGCAGCTGATACACCATTGACATGCTGTTGAATGCTATAGCTTGGGCAGCTAGGCTTGTAGGACCCAGATATGTGGCAAACAGCGTCATTAGCTCAAATGCTATGTACTCGCCACAGGCCTCAATCATCGCGGGAATAGCAAGCGAGAAAAACTGTACTGATACCAAACGCTTCAGCTCTGACACTCTCCAGACAAGGCGGAGCTCATCCCAGAACATCGTACATACTGCCAGAACCAAAAACATGGCCCAATACGACGCCACGGTTATCCAAGCTACAGTGGTGAATAGCACGCCGTCTGGCTGCCTCCATATAAACAACCAATGGTTGAGAAGGTGCAGGAGTGCTACTGCCGCCAGAGCTACTGTAGGAAGATGCATGCGAGTGTTGGCCTGAGTGTATCGCTTCAGGCACTCAAATGCCATCCATGGCCACAGCCCAAACAAGAGAATGCGCAAGTACTGGGTGGCTGGCTGTGCAAGGTCATCTTGCTGGCCGAGTAGTGCGTATATCGGTGAGAGGAAAAGCTCGATAGTGGCCACCACGACACAATACCAAAGCGTGGCAGCTGCCAGTCCACGCTGCAAGTATAGCCCCCCTTCACGCCCGCCACCAAAGCGCGCAAACGAAGCTGTGCACAGCGTGTCTAGTGCCGAGGCAACGCCGGTTGCCGGAGCAAATACAAGCATTGCACACGTCATATTTGCCAGGGCATAGGCACTCAGGGCTTCTTTGCCCATTGTCCCGAGTGATAAGAGGTTCAAGAAGCCAAGCGAAAAATGGAGGTAGTAAGATCCGATTAGTGGTGCCGAAGCAGTACTCAGCCATTGCAGCTCGCGCAAGATACTGTTGCAAGTCGTATAAGCCAATACTTGCAGCGGTTGCGACTCCTCATGATTTGGCATATTGTATATGTGGAAAATGATCAAGGGATAGAGAGATACGCAAAATACGTTCCTGAGGGACGTCTTGAGACATGTTGGCGGCCTGCTGACATAGATGTGCAGCCATAACCTTTTTGCAGATGGCCGCAAATATAAAAGGCAAGGCCGGATTTTTGGTGCAAAACTACACACTAGGTTCTTTTTGCTTGCTCACGCTTTTTATACACATGAATCCTGAACAGCAAGTGACTCCTACCGATGTGTCCGAGCAAGGCACATCAGCTGCACCGTCCGGGCGGATGGTATCACGGTCAGAGATCCAGACCGAAAAGAACTTGGCCGAGCTTCTAGTACAAATGGACAGCTACGCGCCTATCATCCCCGAGGCCTTGACAGACTACTATCTGGCACAAGCGGGGTTCGAGTGTACCGATGTACGCATTAAGCGGCTGCTGGCGCTGGCGACACAAAAGTTCATATCAGATGTAGCCACCGACGCATTTCAGTACAACCGCATCAGACAACAAGCCAGCAAGGACAAAAAGTTCCTCAACAAAGATCGCAAGACCGTGCTCAACATGGACGACCTCACAGCAGCGCTGGCGGAGTATGGCGTCAATATCAAAAAGCCAGAGTACTTTTCATAAATTCAGCGACTCTCCATTTACAACTCAATGTATTATGTCAATGCAACCCCTAGATGCGTTCGCTGGAGAGCTACATCGTCTGGATTCCACGCGTAGCCATGTTCCAGGCCTTGCGCTCATTGGCCTGCGAGGCCTTGCGCGCGTCAGCCCGCCAGGCGTCCGCCAGGGCTTGGATTCGCTCAATGTCCTCGTCACGCCTCGCAATGATTTGGTGCAGCAGCCCATTGAACTCTGCGCGTATCTCGCCTGCCTCGGGATGACTGACAGATACTGATCCTAATGTAGCAAACTTTGCAGCCGCCCTGCCAGCAGACTCAGCTTCAGTCGGTGCGGGTGCGGCCGTGTTGTGCCGGGCAAAGTCGCCCGCTCCAATCCGATCGACAATCAGCCTAAGCACCGTCTCGGCAGTTGTGTCCTCCGTCTCCCGACAGCGCTTCCTCAATATGATAGCCTCGCTTTCACAGGCGGCCTTTTCGTCTTCCAACTGGACGACCTTTGCCCGAAGGCGAGAAATCTGACCCAGAACGTGCGTTATGTCCTGCTGGATGACATCTTCCTGCTTGGAGCGTTGCGCATAGTAGTTTTGCAAATCGGCCAGCTTGCCCTGCGCCTGAAGTAGCTCCACTCTTGCCTCTCGCGACTGCTCCTCAAGATCAACGACAAGAGCCTTAAGCCGCTTGGTCTCTACTGCTACCATTTGCACTAGAGGCGCTAGGCCTTGAGCAACCAACAGGGCGGCATCAGCCCCGGACGCCCGAATTGGCGCTGATGCATAGCCAGCACCAATCGCGAAAGATGTGCTGCCAGCAGGGGGTGGAAGGCCCTCCTGCGGTAAACTAGCGCCAGACCTGGCCAATGTATCTGCGGGGATTGCGAGTGTCAAGGGCGAAGATGGCTCAGCACCATCACCAATACCCAGATAGTTTGTGCGCAGCCCTTGGAAGAACGATGCCGAGCGATTGCGCAGGCTAGCTCTAGACATGGAGGCACTCGATTGCCAGGTAGCTGGTCTGGCCAGCGGCGAGCTATTCGTCGGAGACCGCAGAGCGCTGCCAAGACCAAATTGAGATGGTGCGCCGGGAGGGCTGGGCAGTAGTTTGTACAGGGAGCTTTCAACTGCAGTGACGGCCGAGAAAACGGTCTCCAACTCATCCTCGCGACTGCGCAGAGCTTCTTCCTTGTGGATGAGCTTTTCAGAGTACGCCTGAAGCATCTGGCTTGCATCTGCTGAATCGCTAGCAGAATCCTGGAAGTCTGAGTTGGTCGCAGTTTGCGCATCGGCCACGCGAGCTGGCGTGTCTGGTGCATATCTATGATGGCATGCTGAAGATCTAAGCACGTACAGACGATCGTCCCACAGCGATGGCATGCTCCTACACCGTACAAGGCCGCGCTCAGAGCCAACAGCTGTCTCGCCTCTTATAAACTCACCACTTGTGCGTTCGACGGCAGTAGTTGCTACACTAGCATCTCCCAGCTTGCGGGTATGGTCGCCAAGCAGAATCTCCTTGGGCGGATAGTCGGCCTGGTGCGCCGCTCCCTTGCCTTTAGCTAGCTCGACATCGCGGAGCAGTCGGCGGTGAGCCTCCTTCAATGGCGCCAGCTCAGCCAGCTGCTCACGCAAGGCAGCCTCGGTGCGCTGCAGCTGGCTGATCGTGATGTTCATCTCGCTGGTGCGCCGACGCAGGAGTATGACATTGTCAAAGTCCTGGCGAAGCATGTCGCATTCTGCTGATTTGGAGCTCAGCTGCTGCCGAATAGTCTCGGTCTCGGCTACAGTAGCTGGGTCAGCAGCAAGCATGGGCTCAATGCTGCCAATCGCAGAGCGTGGCGCTTGGTTAGTTGTCGATACCAAAGTACTACCGACATCACCTACGTGGCCGATAGAATGGGCTGCGATAACGGCCTGGCGGTCTCTAACGTCTTGTGTTAGACGTTCGATGTTGTCAAATAGCCGCTGTCTCTCCTCCGCCCACTGGTCCTGTTCCTTGGCGTGCTTAGCAGCCAGTGCGTCAGCTGCTTCCTTGGCGCGCTCGTCAGCGCTTTCTGCCAAGTAGGTGGCTTTGGACAACCTTTCGCGCTGCTGCGTAATGGCCAACCCCTGCGCTTCTCGCAGGCGCCGCTCGGTCTCCAAGTCGCGCTGGAGCTGGGAGTATGCATCGCACACCCTCATTGCCTCGGGATAGAGGCTCGAGCACCCGATAATGGTAGACCCAAGCAATGCCATTGTTGAGGCAACTCTCTCTGCATCCCATGCGCCAAAGTCGCTGGTTGCCATGCAAGTAGCGCTAGCATCTTGGCTATCAGCCACGATGCCCTCAAGGGCCTCTACAGTGATCATATCTTGTGGCAAGGCATAGGTCGCCTTTAGAGTTGGCGTAATGGGGGGCGTACTCGTAGAGTCGGCATTCAAAACTCTCAGCTTCTCTGTGCCATTGTGGACATCATTTAGCAAGCGCAAGGGCGAAATCATACCGCTCAATCCCAATGAAAAGGCCCGAACGCAGCCCTTATACGCCTCAGACTCGGCCTCAAGCGCTTCCAACTTGACTCTCGACACCTCGGTCATCTCCGCCGCCTGCCGGCGAAGATCATCAAGCTCATGCCGAGCATCCTGCGCCTTGAGAAGCGCCTCATCTAGCCTTGACTCTAGCATGTTGGAGCGGCGCTCGGATTCTTGGTTCTGCTCCCTGAGCACAATCAGCTCGCCTGCTAAGCGGTCAGCAGCCAGGCCGGCACTATGGCGGGCTAGTGGCGACTCTGGATCGTCCAATTCAGCCTCTCGAGTGACCCGGCGAGCATTGGTGTCGTGGGTTTTGTTCTGCAAGCTGCGGATCTGCTCCTCTAGACTTAGCTTGGCGTCTGCATGGCTAGCGATCAGGCTGGCCCGCTCAGAAACCAATGCAGCCTGACTAGTAGCGACACTTTGCTCCAACTCGATGACGCGCTTTTGCAAGAACGAGGCACTGCTATGCGCAGAATCCCTGACCTGCGTTGCCTCAGCTACAACTGTCTTGACTGCAGAGAGTAGCACGGCCACCTGGTGGTCGCGTAGGGCGGCCTCCATTACGCGGAGCTTGGCAGCCAGCTCTGCAACATCGGCCTCTGCTTGCTGTGCATTAGCGCTTGCTGTGTTGTAGTCGTCGACATGTGCCTGGCTGAGCTGCTTTCCCTTAAAGATGCCCGTGCTGCTGATTGTGTTGCCCTTATTCAAGTCGACAAGGTTCTTAGCGGTGTCTCGCATGCGAATCTCCAGTGAGTGGCGTGTGCGTGCTGACTGCAGGCGCATCTTTAGCGCGGGGACCTCGCGAACACATCTATCATATTCTGATAGAGTCAGCACCTTTCCAGTATCAGCTGTGTTGATGACTGCCTCGACTAAGGTAGACATCGCAGCAGTGTGAGTAACGCAGGAAAAAGCATCGTCGGCGCTGCTCTCCTCGATGCCAGAGTCAGAAAGAAGTGGATCCGACCCAACTGCCCTTGCTAAAATGCCGTCGATAGGAGCATCCGGATCGAATGCAATGTGGCGAGACAGGTTCCCAAACAAAGTGGGCGAGCTTGACTCTGGGGAAGAAGAGTGCCCCCTATGAGTGCTCGGATGCCTGAATTCGGTTTGCGCATCAACAAGCACTGGCGTGCGAGGAGCAGAGACTTGAGACTGAGATCTGGTCCTGACCGCAGATCTAACACCAATGCTGTGACCTGCAGCCGATGTGCTACGCTGAAGTTCGTCTAGGCTTCCGGCATGATTGGGCGAGACGGTGACCACGGCCCCTGCACGGCGAATAGGAGCAGTCCTGGATGATTGGATTCCAATAGGGCTAGTAGCAGCGCTTGATACTCGGCTGGCATGGGCATCGGGCCCACCCTGCGTGCGAGGAGATGGCGTGGGCTGATGTGATGCCGTTGTGTCAATTGGGTCGGTGATAATGTAGAGACCGTCCTCCCTGGTACCAAATGTCGAGTTTATAGATCCACGGCGCTTGCTTGGCCCGTCGGTGCGTACACCTCGGTACCCGCTGTCCACTGTCGAGCCGCCGTTAGTAGTGCGTGTGCCCGACATTGAAAGCGGACGCATGAAGCTTAGCTGCACACCCGCAGCAATGGTTGACTGGCGGTCGGCAGCAACGCTATCGCTTGAACCAGTGTTGTAGCTACTGGCAGCGGGAGGGGCAGGTGGCTTATCCACTGCTGACAAGGGACCAGCAGTGCCATTCTTACTGCCAGGGTTAGCGATGATGCGGTGCCCAAGTGTTGAAGTGGACACACCAATTCCATCTGCGTGAGAGGCAGCTCGTCCGTCGCTGTCATGGTCGCCAATGTGTGTAGATTTGCTTACTAGGCTAGGACTGCGAGGCCTGCCTGGTGGCGTTCGCAACGCGCCTATATCAGAGGAGGGGCAAGTGGCGCCTCTGGTCACATCGATAGACGACCGGGCGTCGCTACTCCGGCTAATACTACCGGCGACCGAGGACGAGCGGCTGTGCATGCCAGGCCTGCCACTGGCCATGCCAAACTTTCCAAACAGACCCGACAAGCGTGGGTCATTCGAGAGTAGCTCCTGTTGATCAAATAGCGACACCCGCTCCGACACAGAGGGCGTATTAGATGGCCGCCGCTGCATGGGATATGGCATCGACGGGGCTTCAGCTTGCTCGCTCAGGCTGGAGCTACTAAAGCGATTAGCCAAGCTTTTGATCTTTTCACTAATGACACGCTTGTTGCTCTCCGCCGCTGGCAAAATCGGCGCTGCCTGTACTAGCACAGCCGGTTGTGGTCGGATTGGTGGAGCTGGCAAGTCGAGGCCGCCTTTGCCGGTGCTTGCTGTGCCAAGCGGGGCTGATATATCACTGTCGTCTGTAAATGGAGATGTGTTGGCAGGCTTTGCTACAGGCCCTGCATGTCGCTGGGCAAGTGGACCTACCGCATCGATTTTAGGAGGAAGACAAGGCGCTAAGACGTTGGAGGTGGTGCGCAGTGGGAAAACGGCGCGTGCAGACTCATCTGTCAGTGCCGAGCTAGGTGTAGTGCTGCCGTCGCCTTGGCTGGTATCTCCCCGCGTGACAAATGTACTATCCAGTAGTCCTGACTCGGCACGTGTCGCCTTTTCAAGCGAATTGATCGCTGACCCCACAGACTGCATCAGCTGAGAGGTGGGCGGCGGTAATGGCTGAGGTGCGGCTTCAGTTTCGGCTTCGGCAGTAGAGATGTTGAGACTATTTATTCGAAGGTTAGAGTGCGAGCTTCCAGCCTCACGACGGATCTCCTCCATTGTCGCCTTTGTAACGGGTCCCTCGTGGTTCTCCATTGCCAAGTGTCGGATTTGTGGGTGGCTACCGCTCCGCGCCCGGCTCTGCTGCAGTGTGCCTATTCCTGCTGCGCTCGCCCATGATTTCTTTGTGGCGGCAGGCGAAGTCTGGCCATCTTCCTGTCTCCTCTCGCCCTTGCTGCCCCGCTACACTCCAGTAGAAAAAACACACATGTGCCACAGCTGTTTGTTAGTGCTCCATACTCTGTACCCCACACTAGAAACATTCCCAAGCCCACGCTATTCTCGAGCAAATACAAGTAACGTGGCCAACAAGCGTGGAGAAACAGACACTGTGCACGAGGAATGCGCGGACCAGGAGGGCCGGAGGGGCCAGCATAGCGGAGCCGAGTGTGGGGAGGAGGATGCGTAGTCAGCTCAAACCGGGCTTGCCTAATGTTTACACAGAAACACACAAAACCATTGTCTCTCTGCTCCAGTGAAGCCGGAGCAAAGGCAAGGAGTTTCAAAGTAGATACTTACCAGTAACCGCTTCATTAGAGCAAAAGTGTGTGTATGCTAGTTTGCCAAACTGCACGCCAGCTGCCAACGCTCAAAGACAAAACAGAAACAAAAGGAGCGCCAATGGCAGGACCAGATATGGAGGACCAACGCTATTAAACAGCGGTGTAGAGAGGGTTGAAAGCCAGGTGAAATTTAAAAAATAATTTTGAAGAAAACGGAGAGCAAAGAGCAGTGGCAAGGGGCTCGCTCTCCCTGGTGTCAGGCACCCCCCGCTTCCCGCGTCACCATCCCCCACTTCCCCTCCCCCTCAGCGCACAGTGGCTAAATATTGATCCATATGGCAAGATGTATTCAAGGTTAGACTCTGGAAAAAAAAACACTACCGCCCAAGCCAAATCCCTCTTACTCGAGCTTGAACGCATCGTTAATGGCTTGGAGTCCATATTCAAGCTCCGAGCGCCAGTCCTCCCTCCCGAAAGGCGCCTGAGCAACACCACTGCGCTCCTGAATGGACTCGGGCTCGTCGCTCCCTTCAGCCGCGCTGTCGTCAGCCGCAACAAAGTCGCGAGAGACAGCTCGTGTTCTTTCAAGCCAACGCCGCTTTGACTGTGCCTGCGACCGCTCAAGGATTCTCGCATACGCGCCGGGCCAGGACGCCATAACGTGGGTAATGGCCCAGCGGATGATTAGGAACATGTGCTCGGAGCACAGCAGCACTATAAGCGCAAAGCTCAGACTAGTGCGGCCAAAGCGCATCATTGTCTCGGGCTCAGCCACAGTAGGGAGGAAGGCGCAGTTTGGGTGGAACTGGTATATGAGCAGCGCATTAGTGATAGACGACAACCAGCACATGAACCGCAGGGTCTCTAGCCAGGGCCCGATCGTATCAACCCGACGAGGGATTGGTCTCTTGGTAGCGCCGCATATCTTGGCTGCGTCGGTGCGGAGCTCAAGCCAGTTGTTCAGGAAGGCCGCCAGCGGTGCCAGTGGCCAGGCCACCGAGAAAAACGCTACACGCCCAAACTGCGACGCCATCTCGGCGTAGTCCTCATACGTGCTGTATTCGGGGAGACACGTCTCTTCAGTAACCCGAGCAATAAATTGCCTTTGGATATCAGCTGGAGCAACAGCATTCTCCAGATCAGAGATCGATTCGACCCATTGATCCACGCCGGTAGAGCCTCTGTATGGCGCGCTTTGAGCGAGTCCCTGCTGGATGCTATCCAAGGCCAATGAGCCATCATCGACCAGAGACAAGCCAGTAGTATCGTTCGCAGGCTTCGATTGCGCAGCTTGCATCCTTGACGCCCTTGCTAGCAATCGAGAGCTCCACCAACGCATTAGAAGGGGAATGCCAGTTTCGGTCATCAGGTTGATAATTTGGCTCGTAACTACAAAGCTGGTAAGCAGGCTTTGCACCATATCGGTCGCAGGTGTGGAGCTTGACTTTAGCCCCACATAGGCGCTGGCGGTGCTGCTCTTTTCCGACGTACGCGCCAGGAACGGCACCATCCAAGGTGGCAGGCCTCTGATAGAGTCATAGGCACCGCGCAGCCAGAGCTCAAAAGAGTCGCGCTGCGGCACAAACACCCAGGCCGTTAGAAACAAATAGAGCTGGTCCTGGAGGAATTGGAAGACGAATATCTTGGTTGTGTACTGCGCGACATACTCCGATTCGTACTCGTAGTTCTCGTATTCGGTCAGGGCGCCAGCTATACGCGTGCAGACCGATGTGTAAACCGGCAGGCAGGCGGAGAAGAGAATAATAGGAGTAAAGCCGAGCAGCGTATGCAGTGGGCCGTCGTAGTACTCGCTGACAAAGGTTTGCAGCGCAAAGATGAACGAGACAAATAGAGCCATCAAAAGTGCTAGCACCAAGACGACAGGTATGCCTAGCAGCCGACGTAGCCAGCGCTTGCCATTAGAGAAGAACGGGACTGGCTCGCCAGTTGCAGGGTCAACGACGTGGCGGTCAGGGCGAAAGTTGGGACGGCGCAACGAGCTGACCTTTTGTACTCCGTGTACTCCCCAGTACGTAGCAATGTCAGATTCGCGCCGTGCCCAGGTCTCAGTGAAGAGGACACTCCACAATACCAGCAATATGCCAAACTGCCACGAGAAACTCCAGCCAAGCAACCACCAGAGCGTACCAAACGCTGCAGGAATCGAGAGCCACAAAAAGTAGCTCTGTAGAAAGGCAAAGTACATGGCAATCTCTTCGCCAAAATGCTCGCGGATGCGGCGAAGGTCATGCCGGTCAATGAGCCACTTTGACGACCAGTGCTTGACCCATTTCTTGTTGAACGACCGGTCGTGCAATGGGAAGACCGACTCCACCCAGGGATCTCCCTCCACATTCACTGCCGCACAGCCCTCACTGGCCGGCCCGACTATCAGCTTGTGCACCAGGCGTTGGCGTTCCGAGGGTGAAATGTCTTCAGCAGTGCCTGCACTAGCCTCTAACAGCCGGGACGGGTCGTCGTGCATCTCAGGATCCACCTCGAATGGATCAACCGCAGGCAGCCCCACACCCCTAGGCACGCGCCGCAAGGGCAGCATCCCGCCAAGCCAGTCGTGTAGGCGTGAGCGACTCCACTCCTGTAGGAGCCGTCCACGGCGACATCTGACAAAGATGAGAAGGTGTCCTGGATCGACAGTAAACGCATCAGCACCAGAGCCACCGCTTGTCGTAGACCCTTCGGCTTCGGGGCCATTGCGAGCGTGGCCGGGTGCTTTCTTGGGACTAAGGGCCTCGCGCACCTCAAGGTCTAGTCCAGCACGCGACAGCCGTCTCACCAGATCAGCCAGCGCGCTAGCAGCATCGTTGCACTCTGCCTGACGTTGGTCCCTAGCCACCTGCTGCCCTTCTGCTTGTAGCAGCGCCTGCGTGCTATTCGGAGCTGCTCGGTTGGCCGGCTTGGGAGACGTGTATCGAAATGATATCACATAGTCAGCAAAGCTCTCCAGAGGCTCGTCAGCGGAGCCTTTGCCATTGTGTGTGGCAGAAAATTGTTCGGTATTGCGCTCAAGTGCCCAATACCGCAAGAAGGCTAGCGGTCTAAATGGCGTGCTGGCCATGGTCAATTGCAAGCTATAGGGAATTAATTTCGAGCGGATGAACCGAGATCGCAAAGCAAAGGTGCGGCCAGGGCCTAGATAGTAGCCGCTCTCCCCGCATCCGCTTTTCAACAAATTAAAGTGCAGTCTCTTCTCCCTTTTCTCTAATTTATATTTTTTTCTGTCGCAATCTCGTCATTTTCATAACGAAGCTCAGGTACGCGTCAATCTGGTCCAATTCCCTCTCTGTCCTCCAACTTGCATGCCAGCCAGGTCGTCCAAAGCAGTGCAGTAGCTCTCGATGCCCAAGCACCTGGGCTCTTGCCTCGACTACGCGCCTGAAATTTGGCACTTGCTCACTACTGTTTTGCTCTGCTAGTTGTCAAATCATTTTTCATGTTTGCTCGGCGGTTCTCGCCTATCGCGGGGCTTTACATTCAGTGACTCTGGCCACTCCTACTCACATGCAACCCACTCCGCGCTTTCCTCATTTATCCTTGCTTTGTAGTAATCTAATCCGAAGGTTCTATAGGCACACCATGGCCGAACCTGTCGACGGCACACATGAGAACAGCGCGCTGGGACACCACTGGGCGCAAGGAGGCGGTGGTGGTATTCGTGGCCGCGGTGTAGCCGACCCTGAATACCACTCGGAGCTGGACAACACCGATGAATCCGACCTTGAAGAAGAGCACTACGAGTCCGACGAGTCTGAAAACCAGACATGGATTTCTTGGTTCTTATCGCATCGAGAAAACGCATACTTTTGCGAAGTGCCAGAAGAGTTTATCGAAGACGAGTTTAATCTGACCGGTCTTAGCCAAACTGTCAGCTACTATGCGGAGGCGCTGGACATGATCCTCGACATTGAGGATAACGACGACCCGCTAGACAACGATGAGGTCGAGGCTGTCGAGGGCTCGGCCGAGATTCTGTATGGCTTGATCCATGCACGCTTCATTCTGACGCGTGACGGGCTGAACCGGATGGAGGAAAAGTACGAAAATGGCGAGTTTGGCGTATGCCCGCGCTACTGCTGCGGCGGAATCGGCGTGCTGCCCTGTGGCCGCTCTGACATCCCCGAGCGCGACTGTGTCAAGCTGTTCTGCCCGTCGTGTCTGGACATTTACCTGCCTTCGAACACACGCTATCAAAAGATTGACGGCGCTTACTTTGGGACCACCTTCCCTCATATGCTTCTGCAGGCCTACCCCGCTTTGGTCCCCGAAGAGCCCTCCCCAGTGTACGCGCCTCGGGTGTATGGATTCGCCATAAATGAGCGTAGCAAGTCTGGCCCGCGCATGCAGTGGCTGCGTGTTCGCCCCGACGTCAAGCCCGACAATGACAACGGCGAGGATGGTGACGGGAACACGACCGACTCGCAGAGCTACATGGAAGCACAGGATGCAAACCCATACGAGCAATGCGACGTGCCTGCCGACGCCAGCACAGAGCCTGCTGTTGGCCTTGGTGAGAGCGACATGCACAACGAAGGCATGGAAGTTAGCACGGATAGGCCTGGCGCCAGCCGCGCTTCAACTCCGGCTGCATCCTCCGAAATGCAAGCAGATGGAGATGACCAACACACTGATGCAGCCATGGCCACTGCCAGCAACTCGCCCAAGCCTGCCCGCCCCGGGTCGCAACCAGAGGACCGGCGGAAAGGCCGTACGACGGCATTGTGAAGCCACTCTACTACACTCCGTTTTGGGACATTTGATCATTGCGTTTCTGCTAATACAGCCTGTGTCGCGAGGACACTCATACACGACAGAGATACACAGTGTGACATGTGCAAGATGTGACCACCTGCTTGTCTGTCAATTTGAGCGGGATGTTCTGTGCAGAGCGGCGATGCTTGGCAGTAACTGTATGGCGCACCAACAGGCAATCAGTGCCTCCATAAAATCAACATTTGGCGGTGTCTACTCGCTAAAGCAGCAGATTTGCTCAGAGCCGACAAGGGGAGTGTGCAATACAGGGCAGCTGCGAAGGGCCAAGATCTCAGAACAATGCCAAGTGTGAGTTCCTGAGGCGCAGCATCCGGGGCAGCTATAGCGCTCTTGATAAGGTGGCTGTCGCTATTTTTGCCCTGCTTTGCCATTCAAGCAAATTGTGCTATAAAGGCAGGGCGAGCAGCCTGTCTGTCTGGATCTGTTTCTTGCAACCGCCATTGCTTTTCTTGTAGCTCATACGGCATATTAACACCTTTCTACTTACCAACCTCATAGTACTGCAGCTTCTTCTACTCTCAACTACTTTATCGCCATGAGTTATCCGGCCGCCCTAGCTGATCTGCTCAAACCAAGTGTTGCTGGCTCCCTGTGGCAGTGGGCATTGGCGCTTTCAGGACTCTATGTTCTCGTTCGCATCATCAACGTCTTTTTGCCACCTGCGAATAACGACGGCGGTGTGCCGTATATCCCCGTCCACAAGACACTACAATGGATGACCAAGGGTGCTATAGGCCGCTACGAAGTGTCTCAAAAGCTCGACAGGCCTTACATGCAAGACAAGGGAATCGTCAAGGCCTGGATGTTTGGCGGATGGGCTTACAAGGTCAGCAAGGCAGAGTATGCTCGCAAGCTGTTCATGCAAACCGACATTTACCAAAAGATTAACATTCGCCAGATGATGCCGCACAACTTGGGCCCGCGCGTCTCGGGTGAGTCGCTCTCGTTCGAAAATGGCGACGCTTACCGGGGCCACAGAGCAGTTGTCAGCCCAGCGTTCCGCCGCTCCTGGCCGTCGCCCATGTTTGAAAAACCCATGCTTGAGCTGATGAGCGTCATGGAGCGCGATTCTGGCGCTCCTCTCGACATTCTGCTGCTCTTCCGTAGAGGTACGCTGGATGTACTAGGCCACATCATCATGAGCTACGATTTCGGCGCCCTCCGCGACCCCGGAAACAAGCAGCGCGCAATGTACGACTCTCTGCTGGAAGCCATGCTGCACCCCGTGTATAACATGTTCCCATGGCTTGACTTGTTTGCGACGGGCCAACGCGCCAAGCAGTGGGACTACCTGAGGCACTTCCACTCCTTCATTGACGGCATTGTTGACGAGCGGCTCAAGGAAATGGAGAAGCGCCCGCCTTTGACCGAGGACGAGCGCAACAATGCTGACCTGCTCACCTTACTACTAGAGTCGTACTTTATGACAACAGCGGGCAAAGTGCTAGACGACCGTGGCAAGCCTGTGATGACACTGACCAGAGAGCAGCTGCGGAGCAATGTCGGTCTGTTCTATGTTGCTGGATATGATACCACGGCCAACTCGCTATCCTACGTCATGCTTGAGCTTGCTCGCAATCCTGAGATCCAGAAAAAGGCCCGCGACATTGTGCTAGGCGTTCTCGGCGACCACAAGGACGTGTACCCGAGCGACGAGCAGCTGAAGGAGCTTGGATACTTGGACTTGATAGTCAAAGAGACTCTGCGCAAGAACTCGATACTAGCAGAGATTAGGCGCCGGCTTTCAGCGCCGGTGCAGCTTGGCCCTTACACTCTACCAAAGGGCGCAATTGTGTCGGTGGATACGTGGGCCATTCATTACAACCCCGAATACTTTCCTGAGCCAGATAGGTTTGTGCCCGAGCGATTTGCCGAGGACAAGAGCGCCGAGCTCAAGGGCAGCGTGCCATTTACATTTGCTCCATTCAGCAACGGATCGCGCCAGTGCATTGGCATGAAGTTCTCGCTTATCGAGCAGCGCATTGCCATCTCGCTGCTGCTGCTGCGCTTTGAGT
The DNA here is from genome assembly GCA_027578835.1 of Coemansia sp. RSA 2050. Taxonomy (NCBI): domain Eukaryota; kingdom Fungi; phylum Kickxellomycota; class Kickxellomycetes; order Kickxellales; family Kickxellaceae; genus Coemansia; species Coemansia sp. RSA 2050. The sequence continues at coordinate 27,782 of JANBSU010000106.1, read as the reverse complement.
GGACACTGCCCAATGACAGCCCATTCTGGAGGACAACGCCTGCCGCTCCAGCTGGCTTGATCTCGCCAATTGGCCTGCTGATGGATGTCAAGTCAAGGTTCTAGGCGATGTGATGTCGCTTGGCAGATCTTTGCTTGCTGATGCGCGCCCAATTTTATACACATTTTTAAATCTATTCTTCGAGCCCTCCTTGCTACTTTGAAAAAAAAAATTACTATACAATGCGGCAGGTGCCAGCGCCACCAGTGCGTGCCTCCTACGCAAGAATAGCTCCGTCCTTTCAGAATTGTGCCTGCTGCAAGCGACAAAAAAGACGATTGTAAAGCGCGCGGAGCAGCCTATTGTAAGTTGCAAGTTGTTGGCGGTGATCTCAGCGGCTTAGCCCTGTGGTTGCACACACATGACAACCCGCGCACTACACTAGTTCCGCAGAGTAGTAAGCTCTGGCGGAATGCCGTTGGAGGCACACAAATCAGTTGCCCAAGCCTCCTCCGCATTGCAAACAACAGCGCTGGCCGCTGATGCCTAGCACCATAGAAACTCCGCGGCCACCAAAAAGAGGAATTATTCAAACCGTTAAGTGGGCTGTTTCTTGATATGAGAGGCGTCGCGGGCAGCCACCACACTCCCCTTCCATTTCTTGGCCCGAAAGCAGAGCGAGGCCGCCGCTGTGCACCTTGCCAAACGACCCATTCTGCTTCATATACCAAGAGCATGGCTGGCTGTGCTAGTTTCTTCGTCTTTTGGACAAACCTATTAGCTCTTTTGATAGCTCTGCATACCTCCATTAATATTTCTTGTAGATCCATATGCTGTCGGAAGCACTGCTGGGCTTGCTAGGCGCGCCTACGAGCATGACCTTGACTCAGGCGCTGGTACTTGCATTGGGTGGGCTTGTTGTCGCCCTTTGCCTCAAGCTCTTTATCCCGCCCCGGGTCAACGACGGAGGGGTGCCGCATATTCCAGCATACAAGACGCTGTACTGGACGTTCAAGTCAGACCCCAGCCGTCTGGACCTGTGCAACAACGTTGACTTGCCAGCCTTGAGAAAGACGGGGCTCGTCCGCTCTTGGCTCTGGGGCCGGTGGATGTACAAGACTAACAACGCCGAGTACGCGCGCCAGCTCTTTCTCAAGACAAGCGTGTACCAAAAGGTCGAGATGCACAACCTCATTCCCTACGTCTTTCGAGCGGTTGCAGCGGGAGGAAACCTCATGACCGAAAATGGCGACCACTTCAAGGCGCACCGCTCTATAGTCGGGCCCTCGTTCCGCCGGTCGTGGCCGGCAAAAACGTTTCATAGGCACATTGGAAAGCTTGAGAACATCATCAGAAACAGCGATGGCGGAGCTGCAGTCGATGTCCTCCATGTGTTCCGCCGAGCGACATTGGATATCCTGGGCCAAATAATCATGGGCATTGACTTTGGCGCGCTTGACTACAAGAACAGCTCGCTGCTAGAGATTTGCTGGGACGTTGTTGATGCTGGCGTTGAGCCCCTTTATCTGGTGTTCCCGCTGCTGGACAAGTACCCAGTTGGCCGCCGCGCCAAGTCATTCGCCAACCTGAGGCGATTCCACCGGTTTATCGAGGACGCCATTGCTGCTAAGCGCAAGGTGCTGGAGATGCGCAACCAGATGGGGGACGACGAACGCAACAACGCCGATTTGCTGACATTGATGATCGAAGCCCACGAGCATACCAAGCTCCACGGCGCCTTTGACGAGAAGGGCAAGCTGCTGCCCTCAATGACCTCTGAGGAGCTACGCAACAACACCATCATCTTCTTTGTTGCTGGCCACGATGCCACTGCGTATGGCCTCAGCCATCTGATCATGGAGCTTGCACTCAACCCGCACATCCAGCAGCAGGCGCGCGAGCGCGTTATCAGCATTATTGGCGACGAACCCGACGCATTCCCCTCTGACGAGCAGTTGGCTGACCTGGCTGATCTGGACATGATAGTCAAGGAGTCTCTACGTAAGAATAGCGTGGTATCAGATGTCCGCCGCGTTTTGACCGAGCCTGTGAATCTTGGGCCTTACACTCTACCCAAGGGCGCATGGGTCATGGTCGACCTTTGGGCGATGCAGAACAATCCGGACTATTATCCAGAACCCGAAAAGTTCATCCCAGAGCGCTTTGCAGACCCGCCTCGGCCAGGCACTACCGCCACTCCCCAGGCCCCGTTTTCATGGGCTCCCTTCAGCGAGGGAAGCCGAAAGTGCATTGGGCACAAGTTCGCACTGCTCACCCAGCGCATTATACTCGCCATGCTCGTCCACCGCTTCAAGTGGAGCTTGCCTGCCGACAGCCCCTTTTGGACCCACCCCCGGACATCGACATCTGGGCTTATCTCGCCCATCGATCTCAAGGTTGACTTTAATGCCAGACACTGACAAACCACAGCTGCCGCCACCCATAGCTCATGCCCACACAGGGCTCCAGTACAACGACTCGGCCATCATTGGCTCAACCATCGACTTTATTCCGTTTGAATTATAATATATATACATGTGTATTCGCTGACATGGGCCCCATTAGACAAGCATACATGATGTGGAGGGCACTGCGCCTTCCGTGGCGCAAGGACGTCTTAGCCGGTGCCGATCTCGATGGAAATTTGTACTTTGAGCGCTCTGTCCGTAGCGCACAGCGCACCCGCCGCCACGTCATGTACAAGAAGAACATGCCTATCGCCGAGTACAGCGACCAGACCATCCCGGTCCAGTGGCAGGCATGGATGCGCCACACACGCAAGCAGCCACCTACCATCCAAGAACTTTTGCAGGATGCTGAGCGCCGCCAACGGATGGCTGAAAATGTACATAGGCTGGCAACGAAAGAAGCAAGCCAAGGCTCTGTGGCCGGGCCCGAGGTAGCGCACACGGTGCCGAACTCACACTCGCAGCCACAGATAGCTACGCCCCGGACCTCACCACCAGGCGAGTCCTTTGAGCCCGAGGGCTGGGCACCCGCCTCAGCCAACCGAGCCGCTGCCAGATCTAACAACGACAGGAATTAGATCACTGTCGTCATCAAAAGCGCGCATATGCATGGTGCGAGCTGCCCTTTGCCCTCTTCGCCCTCTTCGCCCTCTTCGCCTTTCGCTTTTTTCCTTTTTCGATAGCTTCTATAATTTGGCCATGGCTAGCACACTGGCACTTGTTTCTAAAACCCGCTGCTTCAAGGGCGAAGTGCGCAAGTACACTCACGACTCGGCGGCTACAAATGTCAAGATGACATTCAACATTTACTTACCGGACGTGGCCCTCACGAGCAAGGAGAAGGTTCCTGTCTTGTACTATCTTTCCGGGCTTACGTGCAACGAGGACAATATGATTACCAAGGGCGGCGCGCTGGCGCATCTGTCCGAAGCGCGCATTGCCCTTGTCACGCCCGATACAAGCCCACGGGGCGCAGGCGTCCCCGGCGAAGATGACGACTGGGAACTGGGGACTGGAGCCGGATTCTATGTCGATGCCACTCAGGAGCCATGGAAGAAGAACTACAACATGTACTCGTATGTCCAAAATGAGCTGCAGCGGATCGTGGCCGAGTCCTTTGCTGTCGACGCATCGCGCACTTCGATCTTTGGCCACTCGATGGGTGGCCATGGCGCGCTCGTTCTCGCTCTGCGCAATCCGGGTCACTACAAGAGCGTATCTGCATTTGCACCCATTTGCCACCCTTCCACCAGTGCCTGGGGCCGCAAGCAGTTCACTGCATACTTGGGCAGTAATGAGAGCACATGGGCGGCCTATGACGCAACAGAGCTAGTCAAGCATTACGATGGGCCTATGCTGCCTGTGCTTGTTGACCAGGGCGATGCCGACCAGTTCTACAGCTCAAAGCAGCTCCAGCCGTCGCACTTGGTGATTGCCACTGAGAGCAGCAAGCGCCCAGTGCAGCTAGACTCACGCATGCAGCCCGGCTATGACCACAGCTACTACTTTATCCATACCTTTATGGAGGAACACATTGCCTTCCATGCAAAACATCTCCGGCTGTAGGGTCAACTCTTCCTTGTAGCATGGCACTGCTGGCCACATCTCCCTCCTAGCAAGTCTTTAATGACCATGTATGAGCCCCAGCAGTAAAGCAAAGTAAATGCGCGACACGTAGCTGCCGCCACCTCGTTTCTGAAAAAAAGAAACGAAGCACCACCTTTTCCATGCTTGCTTCGGCACACATGTCCCAGCTTTTGTGTCTTTTCAGAGATAATAAATATACATGTGGCTCTTTGTAATTATCTAACATTACTAAAGATAGCTTTCATTGCACGCCATGGTACTGCTAATATGGAGAAGAGTGTGTGCTTTGCTATGGCGCACAAAACGCACCAGCACTGGAGCCAAAGTAAACTGCAGTGAGAACCAGGCGTCGCTGCTTTCTCGAATTTTCTTTTGCTGGGTCACACCCTTGGTGGCACATGGATGGACCACACCGGTGGAGCTGAACAGGCTGCCCGAAATTGGTATCGGTAGCGAGCTGGATCCCAGCACAATAGCCGCTGCATTTCAGCGCGAGTGGGCAAGGGAAGGTCGCCGAGTAGCTACTTTACGCACAAGAAGGGCTCATAGTCTGGTGGCGGGCCAACCTATCAGTTTCTTTATGCGCCGGGCATACTATGGCGTAAGACTCTGGCTGACTGGTACTGTTGCACCGCCTCAAACTGCTCGCGCAGAACCCAAGAAGCTCTCCCCGTCCCTGCTGCGCACATTGTACCCACTGGTTTCCAAGTACCTTATTAGGGCGCTAGTTGCTCGTCTCATCGCCGAGATAGCTCCCGTGTTTATCCCTATACTGGTGAAACTGGCTACGACGTATGCTCAACACAAGCGCTTAGCGCTGCAGCACACGCCCAGTGCCCAGCCCATGACCCAAAGTATGGCTAGAGGTTCTGGCACTCCAGCTCATGGGTTTCCCAATTGGCAAGGCTATGTTCTGGCTCTGGGCATATTTCTAATGCTCCTGCTGAGCTCGTGGACTTTCCAGTGGTTTTACTTTGAAATTGGCAAGGCGGTACTCATTGTACGTACAGCGCTTGTATCGGCAGTGTATCGTAAATCGCTGCTTCTCTCTAGCCAAGCTCGGTCGCGATTGACACTAGGGCGATTAACAAATCTCATTTCATCGGATGTTGGCCAAATCGAACGTGGCGTGACAATGATGCTGTTTTGTATTACTATTCCTCTACAAGTAGTCGCCTCGGCCACTGTCCTGGTATACATAATCGGGCCAGTTGGTATTAGTGGATGGGCCTTGGTCGTGGCCTTTGTGCCAGTACAGATGTGGATATCGCGATATCTTGTTATCTTACGCAAGCAGGCAGTGCGGTACACCGACAAGCGCATCCGAGCAACACGAGAGTCGCTTCAGGGAATAAAAGTAGTCAAGTTATTTGTATGGGAACGCTCTATCCTCGAAAATGTCCAGCGGATCCGCTCCAAAGAGGTTGTGATCATTGCAAAGCTCAACTTGGCGAGATATGGACTCATGTCTCTAGCACTTCACTCTCCAGTTTTTGCATCAATTGTCACATTTGGTGTTTTGGTCGCTTTCGGTGGAAAGCTAAAGACTGGTCCCGTTTTTGCAGTCATTGGAATCTTCAACGCCATGTCGGTGCCGTTGAGTTGGCTACCTGGTGCTCTAACTGAGACGAGAAACTCCGCGGTACCATTGCAAAGAATCACTCAGACTTTGCTGGAAGAAGAGCTTGATCCAGTGTTGCCATACCAGCCAAACCTGGACGTTGCCATCAGGATAGATAATGCGCGCTTTGTGTGGAAATACGACGCGTCTTTATCTCAGCCTGACGTAGGTGGGTTCAGCCTAGACGCTGTCAACATTGAAATTCCACATGGAAGCTTGGTAGCAGTAGTGGGCGCCGTCGGAAGCGGCAAAAGCTCACTGGTAAGTGCGCTAGTTGGAGAAATGAAGCGAGTCTCGGGGACAATGGTATTTGGTGGCTCTGTGAGCTATGCACCCCAAGCCCCATGGGTGACAAACTCGTCTATCCGCGATAACATCATATTTGGGTTGCCGATGGATAAAGAGAGATACATTAATGTAGTCGAAGCATGTGCCTTAGATGTCGACTTAGCTGCCCTGCCAGCTGGCGATCTCACTGAGATTGGAGAGAGAGGCGCCACCTTGTCTGGCGGGCAGAAGCAGCGCGTTAACATTGCCCGGGCTGCTTATGCGGAAAGCGATATAGTGCTTTTGGATGATTGCTTGAGCGCAGTCGATGTTAAGGCTTCGCGCCAAATATTTAAGCATTGCATCAGGGGCGTTTTGTCACGAAAGACACGAATTCTAGTCACCAATAGCCTTGACTATCTACCAGCAGTGGACTTTATTATTACTATGGAAGATGGCCGCATAGTTGAGCAGGGCTCGTTTGCAAACCTGATGTGTTTGAATGGAATTACGGCGTCAATGTTTGAATCGTTTGTTGGCGGTTCTGACTCTGAGGCTCGCAAGACATTTGAGGGCCTCTATACAACGGACAGCTCGCTACATACGGCAACCCCAATTAAGGCAGCCACTAGTCACCACAATTCCTTAGAAGTTATTGAGCGCCCCTCTGTACATGCGAGTGCCCTTGAGTTTTCATCTGTCTTTGTTGCAACTGAAACCGGCACGAGTACTTTTGGTATGGCTAGCTCTCTGGAATCGAGACAATCCACAAGTAGCAGCAACGTGGAGTGCATGGCTAGCCGTGATGACCAGAACACTCGGATTTGTGCAATTGAGCTTACTGACTTGACCAAGAAGCGCAAACATGCTATAGCAGTTGGTCCACTGATGACCCAGGAGGATCGCCAGACCGGCCAAGTATCTCTTTTATCCTACAAAGCCTTTATCCGCTCTGGTGGTGGTTATCTGCTCTTTATAGGAATAGTTGCTTGCTTGGCGATTTCTCAGACATGCCGCGTTGGCAGCGACTTTTGGATGCGCCATTGGATACAGCATAAGCATGATATTGACCCCAAGCACATGTACATGTGGATTTATGTTCTGCTTGGTGGGCTCCAATTTTTGTGGTTTGGCCTATTTGCCATCCTACTTGTCGCCAGCGCCTTTTTGTGCTCCAAGGCACTGCATTATCAAGCTCTTCGGCGTGTACTTGGATCACCAATGTCTTTTTTTGACACAACACCTCTTGGCCGGATTCTCAATCGCTTTACACGCGATGTTGACACTCTGGACTTGGCACTATGCGACCTTTTCCGGCAGTTCTACCAAAACATTGCCCGGTCAATTGGCTCATTTGTGTCGATATCCATACTAGTTCCCATCTTCCTTGCCCCGCTGATTCCCCTTGTCGCTGTCAGCTGGGTCTTGATCTATGTCTACTTGCGAACGTCAGTTGAGGTCCAGCGAGTGGCAGCAATTGCCAGATCGCCACTCTACACTCACTATACTGAAACCCTACAAGGCCTGGCCACAATTAGAGTACACGCCGCTCAGAATAGGTATATAGAGTGCATTGATCAAGCTCTAGATGACGCCAATCGTCCGCAGTGGTACGCGCTGGTGACGCAGAACTGGGTTTGGCTACGAATCGACTACTTGAGCCACCTGCTATCTTTTACTATTTGTCTGATCATCGTCTCACAGCCTGCCCGATGGGATGCAGCGGCTGTAGGCCTTTTACTCGTGCAAGCAACGCAGATGGGCGCATATGTGACCTACGCTGGACGCGGATGGACTGAACTGCAAAACAACATGAACTCTGTAGAGCGGATTAGCCACTATGCCACCGAGCTTGAGCAGGAGTCTAGTCTGGCCACCATCAAAGAAGCAGACAGGGCTGTCATTAGCTTTGTTCCTACCCGATTAGCACCGGCTGCTTGGCCAGAACGTGGAACAATAATAATTCGCGATTTGTTTATGAGCTACCGCCAAGGACTTCCCTTTGCGCTCAGAGGAATAAACATGGAGATCTATAGCCAGGAGAGAATTGGAATCGTTGGCCGATCTGGAGCTGGCAAGTCTAGCATAATCACGGCTTTGTTCAGGCTTGTTGAGCCATCCAGTGGGAAAGTATTCATCGATGGCGTCGACACGCAGTCTCTAGATCTAAGTCGACTGCGGCAAGCAATAGGTATACTACCACAAGACCCGGCTCTTTTCTGCGGGACACTGCGCGAAAACCTCGACCACTTTTATGAATTTAGTGACACAGAGATCTGGGATATACTTGGTCAAGTTTGCCTACGAGAGATGGTGGCGTTGCAGCTAGAAAAGCTCGACATGCCGGTTAGTGAAGGCGGTGAGAACTTTTCGGTGGGCCAGCGCCAGCTAGTGTGCTTAGCGCGTGTGCTGCTGCGCCAGCCAAAAATCCTGGTGCTTGATGAGGCAACTGCTAATGTTGATCATGAAACCGACAACGCCATTCAACAGATTGTGCTTTCAAGTGTCCAAAAAATGACAGTCATCAGCATTGCCCATCGTCTGCAGACCGTTGCCAGCTATGACAGAGTGTTTGTCATTGATGATGGCCAAGTCGTCGAGTCAGGCACCCCTCTGGAACTGCTCGAGCGGCATCTGTTACGTCATGAGAGCGAAGAGCTTGAGCAGCCGTCGGTATTTTACAATATGGTCAAACAGATGGACAGCGACACCGTAGAGTTTATGTTGGCGCAGGCGCGGGATGCCGAGGTAGGCAGAAGAGGAGCAATGCGACTTTAACATGACCTGATAATAACAAATAAATGAAATTTATTCAATTTGTACGCTGCCTCTTGGACTTGCCTGGACGCTTGGTCTTGCCTCTCTTGTGCACGGCCGAGAAGTTGGCGCTCTTGTTGCGCTTCTGGCTGAAGCCGCTCATGTCGCTTGTGCTCTCAGCAGTGTTCTTCCTCAGGCCGCGCTTCTTGCCGCCAAATCCAAACTTGTCATTCTTCAGCTGGCGCTTCTTGCTGGCCATCGGCTTGCCATCTTTGCCCTTCTTGCCGCGTGCGCCCTTGGTCTTTGCGCTGCTGCCCTCGTCGTCCGAAGCTAGATCAATTTCAAAGTCATCGACTTCGCCTAGATCACCGCTGCGAAGGCGCTTCTTGATTGTAGCAATCTTGTCTAACGAGGCCTTCTTCTGGTCCTCGCGCTCCTTCAGCTTCTCCTGCTCAATCTTTTTGCCATACTTGCGCAGTTCGCGCTGCTTCTTGGCCTCCTCCGAGTTTTGGATGCCCTTTTGCTGATCAAGCAGCTTCTGGCGGATCCTGGCCATGTGCGCATCTGATTTGACCATCTCGGCAAAGTAGTCGTCAGGGCGAGAGAAGGGCATGCCAGCCTTCTTGACCTCGATCTGGGCCTTAATCACTGCCTCTAACCCCTGCTGGTAGAACTTGAGCTCACGATCCAAGTCGTTTTCGGTCTTTTCAACGACGATGGGCTCAGTGCTGGTGATATCGCAACGCTGGATCCAGCTTAGGCTCTTTTGTGAGAGCTCGTCAACAAGCGCGCGCAATGCCGCCTTGTGATTTATAAACTCCTTCTTTGGCTGGGGCAGCAAATCTCCCGACTGGAGAGCAGCAATCTCAAGCGCAGTCTCCTCGTCCTCCATCATGGCCTCATCGTACATCTGCTCATCGTCCGACATGGTCTCTTTTTAGCCCGGTCAAGTATTTCAGGTGGTGATTGAGTGTAAAGTCGAAAATGAGATAGCCAAGTTAATATTTGCAGAGGCAGAAGAGAGGCACACTGAGAAAAATTTCAAGAGCATGAAAAAAAAAAACATTTTGATCCACTAATCAGCCCAGGCCAAGCTTGATAGCCAGAGTCATGTGCGCAGCATCGACATCCCGATTTGGGAGCTTTCTTTTCGGTTTTCTGCTCCTTCGATTTAGTTTAATACAAATGAGCGAATTGTTGCAGCCGTGTTGCTTGTCCAGCAGAGACACCGCCTTGGATGCAGTTGACAAGTGCAAAGACATAAATACCAGCCAACCCGGCGAGGGAGGTGTAACAGCTGACCTGGCACTTAGGCTGCAGCGTCGAAATGAGCGTGCAGTGCAATTCCTAGTGTCGATAGCCTCAAGCCACGTGGTTGATAGAGGGCCCCAGACGGTAGTTGGCACGAATCGCAGATATGATGCCCGCTTTGATATTGACCCACAACGCGTCCTAGACCTTTGCCCTGCTGGCTTGTCAGTATGGAGCGAGGGGCACAGCGGCAGCCATTTCACTGGTAGTGGAGTCACAGCAGATGCAAGGCCCGGCCATGTAGGGTTTACAGCACAGGCAGGTGTCGGTCGACGAGCGACAGCGTTGTGCAGCAATGGTGGCGGTGCCGTGCTGTGCAGCAATGATACAAGTGACGAGCGACCACCCGATATGGGTTACTCTGGAATACGAAATCAGCACCACCAGACTGAGTTTGTGCCGATGAAGTCGTCAACGTTGCCAATGGTTTTTGCGTCGATAAAGCCTTTTCGTGGGCCTGGCGAGGACAAGCATCGAGGCGGCATGAGCGGCAGCGGCACCAACGACAAGGACCAAGCAATCCGTTTAGGGGCTAGCAAAGCTGACCAGTCGTTTGCCCACCTTCTATACTCGCTGCGTACACTAGAATCGGAGGCCGAGCATGACTCTGGGGTATTGGCGGGGCAAACGTACCAGCCGAACAGGCTTGATGACCCAGGACTGCACAAGGGTCTTCAGCGCACTGTGCTTGGGCTAACGGGGTATATGGGCACAATCTTTGAGTACACGCGGCCGGACGACCTGCGGCAAGAGCTGAACGACCACTTTCGGGAAACGCATCCCGAGCTATGTGCGGTTGGTCTTACTCTAGATCAGATCCGACGGCTTCGGGCGCACATGCTACGAGTGACTCGCGAGCAGGACCTTGAGCTGTCTACGGCAGCTATAGCATGGGTGTACTTTGAAAAGCTCATCTGGAAGGGATATGTGGCCAAGGACAATCGCAAGTTGGTTGCAGGTAAGACGATCACATATATGCTGGAAAAGTATTGCATATGCCTTATCTCGAATGCTTGCTGCTTTCCTGGAGCACTCTGTCTTTGCGATTGCCTCAATCTGACAGCTACTTGCAGCCGTTCTGAGCTTTACTGTGGATACAGTGACATGCCTCCCGCCCTCCATTGTGTGCACAGGGAAGTGCATCCACACTGCTCCCTTGTCTTTGCTGTTGCTCCCAGTCCAGCTTTATGGCAATTCGCTACTCGGACATGCTCACTTGTTGCGGATATTAGCACAAGCAAGCATGCCTGGATTGTCCTTCTCGGCATGGCGCACATTGGCGGCGGTATGTAGTGCTTCAATGTTTAAGATTTATGACTCTGAATATCGGCAAGGCCGAGGCGCATCACAGGCCCGGGATATACAGCCTTCTGTCTGTTTTGGGCTTCGTGACCCCTTGCCAATGACACGCGATGGCCCTCCTCTCTTTGCTGCTTGAGCGCCCCCGACATATCTAAGCATCAGCTGCCATTTATGGCGGGAAACGCTTGTTTTGGCGAGCACTCCGCGTCTTGCATTTAGAGTGCCAATGCTGAAATTAAAACTTCTGCATTCCCCATCCCCATTTTGCTGTCAGCCTGCCGACGGCCACTTGCGAGGCGCATGACCATTTACGCCTTCACTCTACTGACGGCACAGCGTTGCCAATCTTTTTTCATGTAGCTGTATGTCTGTTTTTGTCATTAAAAATCAACGAAAGTCGCGAGGTTTCTATTTCTCGATCGCTTCAAGTAAGTAAAATTGCACCTTCCTTCTGCGTGAAATGGCTGTCAGCAGGTATCTTCCAGGCTATTTCTGGATCTCAGTGGCCCCGCGCTGGCAGACATTGAAGTGCTACGCCGCATTCAGTGTCCAGTCGCACTCTGGCACGCTCCGGCTGCACTCCCTTCCTTGGCAGCTTTGCACGCGGCGTGCGTAGTATTTTTTTTGCCTGTTGGCGCTATTGTGTGCCATTGCCGAAAAAGGCCACAGCGATGTACTGTGGCATGCGACACAACCTTGCATTGAACATGTCCATTGTAGGTGCAGCAAGCAGGGTCACGCCGCAATGCCTATTCATCTGTTTGTTCTCCATTTGCCCTGCAAAATGTAATGCAATTGTGAAATCTTTTTTTTTGTATTTTGCATGTCACCACCGCTCTTTTATTTTTTATTTTCAGATTTTAATGTGAGACTCTAGATGCACGACAGGCCTGGCCACTACCATTATGTATCCAACTAGCTGGCGCTACCCTATCCCGAACCTTTTTTTGCTTTATTCTCCAGCGTTTGCTTGTTTTCTGGCCGCTCATGCTGGTGCTCAGCTTTTCCCTCTTTCTTCTTGTGCATGTGCCACCAAGGCACTTGTTGCCAAAGATGCCTATATATCCGCCTAATTGGGGCCATGCATGTCATGTGCTACCTTGTTGTCTAAGCACGAAATATGCGAATACATTGGCATAATTGTACCCTGAGCTGAAATACTCTCACCCTGCCCTTTTCTGTGCCTGGGTTGCATTTATTCACTGTATGTAGGCAATCCAACGACGCTTTGAGGTGCCTGTAAAGACCATTTTGGACCAAGAGTTTTCCATTTTTGCCGAGCTCGATTTCTCGTTGTGGGTTCCGCGCAGAGAATTTATGCCCCACTTTCTTCGAATGTTTGAGGCCATTGGTAGGTTATACTGCTGCTGCTGAGAGCGATACATAGAGTATCCAGCACTTGAAAAGCATTGCTAAATCCTGGATAATTGAATTATAGGCTTGTATCGGACGCTGTCGGACTACCTCGGAGATGGCAACTTTTTTATATGTCATTGCTAGTTCTATTGCTCCTGCCAAGCATCGTCGATTGTCTTTGAGATAGCAGCTACACTTGATCTCTGCGCTCTGATCTACCGATTTTCACAGATCACTGACCACCGCAAAAAAATTGTCAAAGGCCTCAGCTTTTCTCTACACCTTTTTTTACCAAGTTTCTCTACCTTTTCTTTATAAATTGTACAAATGGCCCCCATTGAACGGAAACGAAAGCTGGACTCCAAGTCGTCGCTTGGCAAGAGGAAGGCGCAGGGCAACACCCCTGCCTCTGATAAGGCTCAGCCTGCAAAAAGGCCTGCTTCAAGCAGCCACAATGATAGCGAGTCTGAAAACGACTCCACAAGTGAGCCTGACATTGTACACGGCGGCGACGACAGCGCCAACTTACCAAGCGATGAAGGCTGTGGCAATATGAGTATTAATGGCGATGAGGAAGCCGCCGTTGCTGAGATCGAGTTCCATGCTTTCCGTAATGCCAACAATAAGCACACGTCAAATATGTTGCCTATAGCGCCAAAGGTGCCCAAAACCGCTGAGGAGATGCGCCAGACCTCGCGCCTTATTGTCATCCTGGAAGCCGCTTCATTGGAGACATACAAGGTTGGAAAGAGCAAAGATGCTCGCTATCAACTGCTCAACTGCGACGACCATCAGGGCATTCTTGCTCGAATGGGCAAAGACATTGCCGAGTCGCGCCCCGACATTACGCACCAGTGCCTCTTGACGCTTCTTGACAGCCCACTCAACAAAACCGGTCGCCTGCAAGTATACATTCATACCAAGGGCGACGTGCTCATCGAGATCAGCCCTCAAGTGCGCATTCCACGGACGTTCAAGCGCTTTTCGGGTCTAATGGTGCAACTACTCCATAAAATGTCCATTCGCTCCGTCAATGGCCACGACAAGCTGCTCAAGGTCATTAAAAACCCCGTGTCGCAGTACCTCCCGCCCGATGCTTTGAAGCTCACTTTCTCTTACGACGCCCCCACCGTACATTTGCAGACGTGGATGCGCCGGAAACTTGGCCCCTCTCAAAATATAGTGGTAGCCATTGGTGCCCTGGCTCACGGCAAGGACGACTTTGCTGACGCTTATGTCGATGAAAAGATAGGTATATCAGAGTACCCACTTAGCGCCTCAGTTGCCTGTGGTAAGCTGACGTGTGCTCTGGAGGACATATGGGGTATTTTGTAGACAACGAAGCTTGACTGCATTCTCATGGCGCGTTGTGTTGGCTTAGTTTGCAGTGGATGTGATCAATAAATTTACCACGCCAGTGGCTTTAATTGAAGCCACTGATGACGACATTAGAGCATTATGCGGTCTTCTCTTGCCCTCTGATAAAGAAAAACGTGTATTAAGACCAATTTAGAAGCCCGACTTAGTTGCTACCAGGGCCTCCAGCTACGCGAGGGCCTGTCTTTGGTCTCCGCCACTTGAGCCTCTTGCGAATGTAGAGATGGAGTATGCGTAGGGGAATGCTGCTGCTGAGACCCAGCTCGCATCGAAAATTCCGAGAGTGGCGTCAAGTGAGGCAGCGAGCAGCTACTTCTGGCTGACGACACAGACACGGCGGCGGTAGCAAGCATGTCGATTGCTAGCTTTGCCTCATCGACTGGCGACTCGTGATAGTAATTTGCGCAAGGCGAGTGGCTCCGTGCACCTGATGTAGGACATGTGTTCTGTTGGCCTTCCAGCCCGTTAGCCAAAGCTCCAGGCGGGAATGAATTATCCGCTACTTGTGTCGGCGGAGACATGTGTAGATCGCCGGCCACCCACACCTGGCCTGACACATCCTTGCGCCCTGCGTGTAACTGCGATTCGGCTTGTTCGGCCATACTTAGCGGAGGCGACGTGTAAGCACGCGATCTTGACAATGGGTGTAGAAAAGCCGGTGCCGCTTTGCTTTCTCCACTGACGGCGTGCCCAAAGTTTGCCAATATCGCCTGGATAGAGGGGAGCTTTACACCCCGGACAGCGACGGCTGGCGACTCATATGTACTTGGATCTGTGGAGAATGATTGATGATGCGGGCCATGGAATGGCGAAGGGCTTTTGCTGGTACCATATCTGCATTGGCGATGGTGGTGCCTAGAGGGCAAACCGGGTCGGTAGCGGTCACGTGTTACTTTGCATGTAGACTCCGAAGACGTCGTAGGTGGAGACACAGGATAAACTAGAGGCAGCGAGTTTGGGTTATCAGCGCCGCCCAATACTCCGGAATGGCTGGTGCTGTGGTATGCCGAGAAAGTGTTACGGCGAGCTGGCAGCAATGCTCCATTGGGTAAGTGCTGCATTGGCTGCGGCCAGTGCTGATGAGACTGCGGTATACACTCGTCGTCAGCAGCCCTGAGCGGTGGTCCGTATGCACTTGGTTTATAAGGACTTGCTGAAGGCGATTCCGAATAAGTACAATATGCTACAGCTGATGCTGATGTCAATGCAGGCGTCTGCATGTGGTGTACACCCAAGTAACTGCTCGATCGGTGCGGGTCGCCAAGTGATGGTCTGGCTAGATCCGAAGCCAGCGCTACAGGAGGAATTGCTGACATTGGACGGGCTTCCGAAAGCTGTAGCAGGGCAGTTCCGGCAATGGCGTCTTGGGCTACGTCCACCGGCGGGTGGCCTGTAAGGCCAAGGCTATCACTATGGAACGCTTGGGCTGCCAAGTACGGCTGTGTGGGTCCAGGGCGGCAGCCTTGTGCATAAGGCTCGTGCACAGACCCAGCTGCAGGGCATTTCCTGGTGTGCCCGTCGCCTGCTCGGCCTTCTGTATTACCAATGGAGGATGTGGGCGGCCGCGTAAGGGCAAGTGGCGGATAGGACGACGACTGAGGCTGCAAGTGTGCGTATGGAGTGATCTGTAGCGGTAGAGGGGTATGCAATGGCACCATGCCGGCAGTGAACATGATAGCAGCATTGGTGCGCAACTGGCGCTGCTGCTCCAAGCGCTGTCGGTTGTATTTGGCGCGACGGTTTTGAAACCACACTTGAACCTCGCGATTGGTCATACCAAGGCTCTTGGAGAGAGCTTCGCGTATATCGTGAGTGGGGGTGTCAGTGTTTTCAAACACGGCAGTGAGTTCCTTGAGCTGCTCCGCCGTGATGCGCTTACGCTTGGCTCTCTTTGGCTCTGCAGTGCTGGGCTCTTTGATAACTATTTGTGTGTACCGGCTAGCCAGCGTACCCGTTGCCCGAGCGTTTTCTGCGCCTTGTTGGCCAAAGCCATTGGTGCCGCTATTGTGTGGCAAGCACGCCAGAGCATGGCGGCTCCGAGTGACCAGCTGCCTACCATCATCCATTTCTCCGGTATGGCCAAGCATAGTGTGTACTCGGAGTAGGAAGCGAAAAGCGGGTGACAGAAAGCTGGATGTGGCGAAGTGATGCGCCAGGCAAATAAAAAACAACAGGCGCGGAGTTTGAAAAGGACAGGTTCTAGGCCGATAGCTTGGCGCGGCACAGCCTTTATGTAGATGCAGACACGCCTATTGCCGATAATTGGCACAAACAGGTGAGATAGAAATAGTGTTGGTGAGCAAAGACAAACCAAAGACAACAATCCACGCCAGCACAACAGCGGCTGTATTGCGGTAATTGTTGGTGCGTTGGCCACGGAGGCAAGGTGGGATATTTCGCTAAAGAAAGGCGAGTGCAAGCAAAACCAAAGAGCTGGAAGGAAATAATGTAGAATGAGATGTGAGCATAAGAAGAAGGCAAAGCGAAAGGCCTTGGAGGCGGCATAACCCTCTCGTATAAATAAGCTCGATTTCATTTGACAGCCCCCGGGGCGCAAAACACCACACCGTCCTCTCGCCCCCTCTCACTCCCACTCTCTAGCTAAGATCCATTGTCTCTAAATGCTGCAGCATGAGTCTGTCTCTTTCGCACATCTGCGTACCCTCCCCGCTGCTATTGCCACCCCTGGGGTCCACCCCCCTGCTGCTGTCCCCCACCACCGCCACCACCATCCCCTCTTCTGGCTGCGCTTTGCCTCCTCCGTAATGAACAGTGGTTCACATGGCCTACCTGCAGGCGCGGGGGCACATCGCTGCTTCTTGTGCTGATTGAGCCTCGAGACAGGCGCCTGTACCTTGAAGGAACGTCGGTGACATTGGACTGATGCGGCTGATAAACAGCCGTGAGCATGAATTTTTCTTTTCTTTGCTGGCATCTCCAGATAGGCTAGATAAAACATGGATGTGATAAATACGCGCCAACAGATGCATATGCTCGAGAGCCTCTTGCAACTTTAAAGCAAGCCCGATGAAAAAGACTTGGAGCTTGATACCAACGATTACGCTTGTGTTGGTCACAGATAACGCGGTTTGGATATATGGCGTCAAGTCAATCGCCGCGGGCATGTATTGCTGCATCCCATGTCTTTTATCACACATAATGGATCATTCGCAAAGCTCGCCACATCACCCTGCAAATGCGCACACCGGAAAGCGCATTTATGCTGGCTTGACGCATCTTTCGTGTTGGGCAAGGGCGGGCACACCTCATGGCTGGTTCGATAGGGGGAAATGGGCTTTGCACTAGGTCCGATGAAGAGCTAATTGTTTGTGGTTACTTGAGAGATGTTGGGCGCAAGGATCGCCGACCGCTGCAGCGTACCTGCGCCAAGTATGCACGACTACTCACCAACGCACTCGTGGCAAGCAGGCGTGCACACGACCGACAGGGCCCCACTGCAGAGCTCAACAATTATCAGCAGAGCTGGCTACATTGGTGAGCAAGGGAACAGACACTGTTAATTGCACCTGCACTCTTTGCAGCAACAAAATTCCGCCAACAAGCTGAAAGCAGAAGCTTATTCGCCCAAAGCGATGCTATATCTGGATGTGCGCTTTTTTATTAATTCACGCGGCCCTAATATCCTTTCAGCCGAAATGGGCGCTTTCTTTGGCCACCTCGCTCAGCACCCCGATCCAAACAAAGGCGCAAATATCCAGTCGTGAAGCACCCACATTGCCCGTTTTACCAGCTCTCCGTAAATGGACACAGGCCGTGGCACCTTGATTCCAAACGCAAGCCCAGCCACCGCGAAGATTAAAAAGGGGAGAGACAGCGGCAGCCCGATCACCAAAAACACGTACTTTGCCACCTTCTGCCCTGGTGTCTTTGCCGCGTACGGCGTGACTGCCTCGAGCCGTTTAATGTATGAAGGCGAGAGGCCATGCTCTATTGCACCATCCATGACGATCTTGTGGTAGCGTGCAGACGGGCGGTAGCCAGTGCTTGCGGTGTTGATATCGACAAGGCTCATGCCGACAATTTTCTTCCCGCTGTATGTCTCGCACTGGATATTGACTAGCTGATATCCAATGTCGGGGTTGCCATTTCCGCCCTCCGTGTTCACTATGTGGTCTAGCTCCCTCTTGGTTATAAGGTGGGCGATGCAGTGAAGTGGGGCTCCTACACGGCATCCAATCGGCATCGGCATCGGCATACGGCTGTCAGTCAAAAGACAGTCTTTATCTGTGACCTCTTGGGCGCGCACAGGCTTAATAGTACCAAACCCAGGCTCCCAATACGGCAGGCCGGCCATGTCAAACGTCAGCTGGTAATCATGGACAGTCACCGGGCACGACTCGACTGGGAATACCTGTCGACGCCCTGAGAGCACCTTGCTGCTCATGTTAGATCCGTAGCCTACATTATCGTACACAAGCAAAGCCGGACAGTTAGTACCACCGCCTCCCACCACTTTGACTTGCCAGCGCCTCAGCGGGCCTTTGTCTTACCTAAATACCAGACCATGCTATTGTCTGCGAGTGCCTCGGCTTTATTGTCCCAAGCTGCCATTTTAGTAGTAGCCTCTGTTATCGCCTTCTTGTAAGCAGATAGACCGTAGCTTTGGAGGAAAAAAATATATAATTAAGGAAGCCTATGAAGCAACAGTCTGGGGTGCGGGGCCTGGACCTTGGCGGTCCCATGCCTTTTCCGTGCAATTGGTGTGGATTTGTAATGTACCCTTGTGAGTTACATTGGCATGCGGGATTTTCTCGGGGCGTCCGTGTGGCCCACCCAACCAACCAACCAACCAACCAACCAAGTTCCCATGATCATTACTCTGGGCAGGAGAATATCTGATCAATGCACCTAGTCTCTGAGATGATATGCAGTGGCTGGAGGGCTTTTGCACCAGCTTTTCCCTATCTCCTATCCAGTACCCCTTGCCCCACCTGCAGCGCCAATGTCAAATGAACATTGGGCCACACATTCAGATCGCCGATAGTAGCGAAGGCGAATCAGCAAAGACGCAGTCTGCTCGTAAGCATGCTGGGGCGGTTGGAGCGACGACGTCGGCGGCACGAGGGCTTCTGCTCCAACCACTGTATCTGTGGTACCGCACGCCACTGAAGCTGTTCCGGCCGCTGCGCGTAGACTACTTGGCAACGGCACGAGCACTGCTTCCTAACGAGGTCTTGTCCCGGCGCGTAAGCCTGCGAGGATCAACTCTAGGAATGGTTTCTAATGCCATTAAGCAGCGCGGATGGTCGTTTTTGCCCCGCTACGTGCTGCAGCCCATGCTAGCCAACTGGTTAGTTGGGTTCACGCTGTTTACCACATACACTGCTGCACTGCCAGCGGCCTATGCGCGAGCCTCCAGTCAGTATTCAATCAGCAGCCGCGAGACTCTGCCGTGGTACCCTCCGTTTGTGGCGGGCGCGGCAGCCGGACTAGCTCAGTCAGCGGTCGCCTCTCCATTGGACTCGCTGCGCATGCGCTTTGAGGTCGAGCACATGGTTAGCGGCCGCTATTTCAGCTGGTGGGGTTTTGTGAAGGAGCAGCTCTCCGAGACTGGCTGGAGAGGGCTTTATCGTGGACTAAAGCTTACGATGGCAAAGGACGTTGCTGGCTACGCAGGATTCTTTGGGTTATTCGAGTGGATCAAGAACGAGACAATTGACCTCTATCGAGACCTAGTCCACGTTGCATGTAGAGATGGCGTATTTGCGTCCGAATCAGACATTGGCCGCCTCAGCAAAGCGCGCGTTTTGGAGCTGCGCGCCTTGTTGGGCCAGGGCTCTGAGCAGATAGAGAGGCAGGGGTGGGTTGTGCGCAATCCCGTCATTGTGCTGCCAGTGCTGCTGCTCCCCCCTGCCCTGGGAAGACCGGCCTGTGTTTTGTTTGCCGGTGCTATTGCGGCTATCGCATACCAGGTCGTTGACTATCCGCTGGAGCAGTTTCGCACGCGCCTCTATGCCGAGGCAGCCAGCGGGGAGGTATTGCAGAAAACCCTGTCTCAGCACTATCCCTTGGGCACCAACAACAGCGCCAGCCGCCCTATGTTCCAAAATACGCCATATCGAGCGGCATGGACGTCGCTGGTCGACACAGCTATCCGTGAGCATAGACGCCCAGTAAAAAGCAGGATGCTCCGGACGGCCATCGCCGTGCGCTACTTGTACCGCGGGTGGCTAGGCGTTGCTTTGCGCTCGATTCCAGCTGCATCCATTGGGCTAGTGGTCTATGAGTTGCTGAAAAGCTCGCTTTGACTACTTCCCATACGCTGGCATCTAGATACGGAGCAGCGGCGACCAAAAATATATTTTTTTGTTTTCGCCTGCTTTGTTGAGATTTGCTTTCACTTTTCTACTTTTTGCGCTACAGAGGCCTATTTGGAGCATATGTCCTTCAAGTTCAATTTTGGCGTCGGCAGCAACGGCGAAATCATTGACGGGGCTGCGATCACCGAGAGCAGTAGCGGCGTTGCCACTGCCTTGCCATGCGAGGACCCGCAGCCCTTAGACTCGGCGGCGCCCTGTGAATGTGTGCCCATTTCCATTCCTGGTGTCTCTAGCGCTGTGTTTGACGCGATTTACTATTGCAACCAGCGCCTGTGGAAGCGGCAAATAGACGATGTGCAGTTCCAACTAGCACAGCAGGACGACATGATGGGCGATGTTGAAGATAGCGCAATCAAGCAAGCAATGGCCGAAGGGAGCAGTGCCGCAGACGTGATAAAGGGAGTGTATGAGGGAGGCCTAAAGACATGGGAGTGCAGCATGGACCTTCTGAGCTACCTTGTGGAGCATGACGACGAATTGCGCATGTCGCTTTCAGGAGCGCGCGTGCTGGAGATCGGGTGCGGCACGGGGCTTCCGTCGCTCCATATCCTCAAGAACATTGCCAGCGCAAGCGTCTGTATGCAAGACTACAACAAGGACGTGCTAGAGCTTGTCACCATACCAAATGTGCTTGCCAACACTGCCTTTGCCCCCGCAGACGGCGTCATGGGCGACTCTGTGCACACTGAGGGCGACACAGAGAGCTGCGAAATTGACCTTGACTTTCGCCGCACGCAGATACTTTTTGGTGCGGATACAGATCGGGTTATTGGCGAGCGCGAAGCACCCGAGCTTACTAGCGAGGAGGCGTGCGAGGCGGACTCGCGGCTGCTGGAGAGGCTGGAGATCAAGGATCGATGCGAGTTTATCGCTGGAGACTGGGCTAGGATTGAGCAGGAGATGCGCGCTCAAGGAAGGGAGCACTCGTTTGGCCTGGTTCTCTCCAGCGAGACTATCTACGACGTGGACAGCTACGCTAGGCTGCACGACCTGCTGAGCTGCGTTCTGGCAAAGCCCGACACGCAACCGAGCAGCGGGCATGTACCAATGGCGCTCATAGCCGCAAAATCGATTTACTTTGGGCTCTCTGGCTCGGTGCTATCGTTCCAGCAGTACGTTGAGCGCCGCGGAGTGTTTGGCATTAGCAGCATTTGGCACAGCGGCGGTAGCATGGGTCGCGAGATCCTGCGCCTTACGTGGAATGCCTCCTGCTAAGCTTGGCAAATCGAATTATTATTTTTTTTGGTAAATATCATTGTCCACCCTTGCACCAAAGCTGCTGAACATCAACCATGGCAGTGGTAGGTGGTAGGTGGTAGGTGGTAGGTGGTAGGTGGTAGGTGGTAGGTGGTAGGTGGTAGATGGACGGCCTAAAAACGTATAGGCGCCGCTTGCTCGGCCAAATTTGGTCCCAGACAATCGACAATTTTCTTGCCCCGCCAGACAACACCAACACGGGGGAATCAACAGAGGATGAGGCGCCTGCATATAAAGGCGCGGGCTGGGGCAATAGGGTTATTGGCGATGGCGCCATGCCGCAAGCGGTCTTGGGCTTGGCTGCAGGCGGCTGTATTCAGAGAGAACTGCGCTGGAAATGTGTTGGCTAGTGCCAAAAGCTGGGCAGGCAGCGGGCCAAAATTGCATTAATAAGCCTCGTTCTGGGCCGCTGGGCTCAACAAAACCGATGGCAAGCCGGTTTGGGATGGCATATTTGGCCTGTGTTTTGAATGCTAAAACATGCAATGAGGCCACGGGTCGTATAAGAACCAAGCCAGTGCGGCTGGCGCCTGCATTGCCACCTACACTACCTTCTTTCTTGCTTGCGCTTTTTTTTATTTTTTTTGCTGACGGCTGCCAAGGCGCGAGTTCTACCTAGCCTGGCACGATTCTCTTTTTGCGAGACCCAGCCCGGCTGGACCACGCTTGCTGCAAGCACATAGGAGGGCGGCATGGACAGCATATCACTCAGTAAACACGACAAGTGGCTTATATGTCTATCTCTTGTTTTGCCCCCTCTGGCAACGTATCTCAAATTCGGCAGCTCTCGAACACTGGCCATCAACTTTTTACTAACAGCGTGCCTATTTGTGCCCGGCACTATACACGCTATCAGATCCATACACTGCTACCCAAGCGTGGTATTCAGGAATGCAGCGGAGCCAAAGGACAAGTTTAGCGCACGCGACGGCAGCGTAATCTGGGAGGTGCCCAGAGACCACTTTCGCAGCATTAGCGACTCAGTCCGCGTATTGGAAACCCAAGGCCTTGCGCTAAAGGGCGACGCATCGGCGCGGGCAAAGTCTGCTGCCGGATTATTGGCGATGTCTGGCGCCAGATCGCAGCCGAGTGCTCCAAGGGCCGTGGCTGGAAGCGACCTGTATGTGGCACACATGCATGGGCACGCGCCAGTGCTCAATCCGGGCTATGGCTGGGGTGCCGCCGCTGCAGGAGCCCTACCGCTGCCACTGGCGCCGTGGGCTGTTGCGCCGGGCCATGACAGCATTTCAATACGATAACGCAGCAATGCAGATGCTGCTGCCGCCGCCGCCGCCTTTCAGGGGCAAGCGGTCATGCGACGGCTGCCATTGGGGGCGTGCGAGTCGATCTCTAATGTAGACCATGACATCACAACGATGCCATAGCAGCAACCACGTGCTCTTACACCAAGAGCTCTATAAAGACACTACAAGTGGGAGGCACCTTCTGCAGCTTACAGCTTGTGTCCCTTCCCTTCCCTTCTCTTTTCTTTTCTTCTCTTCTCTTCTCTTGCCTTTTTCCATCTTTGCCTATACTTTTTTGCGCATCCAACCATGTCATGTAGAAACGCAACCGATGTTATGCTGATGATTCTGGCATTCTTTCTTCCGCCACTAGCAGTTTTCTTCAAGCGAGGATGCACAGCCGACTTGCTGATTAACATTGGCCTGACCCTGCTAGGGTACCTGCCTGGGATGGTACATGCGTGGTATCTGATCCTCAAGTATCCCTACGCTGTAACATCCATATAACAGCCACATTCAGTTGCATAAAGTTGCTGACGTCACACGCTAGAGCAAAGAGTGCGAGCAAAAACTGCTGACCAGGCGATACGCCGCAAACAAAGCGCGAGACTTTTTGCCCGCGCCAAGAGAAGCAAAAGCGGCGGTGACTTTGATGGCCTAGCCAACTTTCGTCCGCATATAGCTACCAACCTGCTCTTTTCCTTTGCTTTTTTTTCTTTACTCTTTTTTGCTTTGAATTTCATTTTTTTTTGTCATACTATCGCCACTGCTGCTTTGCTTTACGACGCCTCTATATTGCTTCTGATACTTGTAAAAGGTCTGTGCCTTGATACTTTCCGTGCCAGCTATCACAACCCACTATGGAGCCCTCTGACGTTGTGCTTTTACTTCTCGGCGTCGTTTGTCCTCCAGGAAGCGTAGCTCTGAAGCGTGGCCTTAATCGGGACTTTATCATTTGTGTCGCCCTCACGCTCCTGTTCTGGCTACCAGGTAAGTTCTAATGCAGGGAACACTGCTGCTTGCTGCCATGTGTAGTCTCGGGGTTCTCGCCATTAAGAAAGGCTGACTACAGCTGGTGGTATTTTGGCTTTCTCGATTTGGATCAACGACAGGCTGTGCACAATGACTCCATGTCATACCACTAAATCTGAACCCGTTTTATTTTGCTTTGTGCAATTGTTGCCGCTGTTGTTGTGGATTTTTCTTGTTTTGCTGTCAGCCTTAATAGGTGTTGGATTCAGCTGGTATCTTATTTTCAAGTACCCGCTTACGAACTTTAAGCCGACTGGAAACACGAATAGATATCACACACTTGAAGAAGGGCTGCGGCGGCACTCTTTAAACGAGTCCCTTGGATTTGAAGAGGATGGCTTGAGCCACAGCGAAGCTAACGACTCGCGCAGCACAACAATGACATCAGAAACTGCGGCCCTAGCGCTACCGCCGCTGCGAAAGTCACAATCAGGCCGAGGAAAAAAGGCACGCCGCAGCCGCAAGAGTGGCAGTCAAAGTAGCGTCGGCGCTTCTCGGCCAAGCACCAGCCCCTCTACTAACAACGTACTGCAAGAAGCTGCGCGGAGCTATGCTCTGAGACACCAGCAGCGCCAGCAGTCAAACTCTGTTAAAAAGTGGTTTGTCAACCGATTCTACTTTCCCGATCCCACACAGGTACCGCCGTCGCCGCAAGAACCGAGTCGAGGAGAGCAGCACGAGCTTGGCGGAGCTACTCACTGAGCAAGTAGTAGTGTTTTTTTATACCGTAGAACTACCATGTACCACAATAACAACAACAACACCTTTTGTCATATGTATTTAGGCTGTGTCTATGCTTGTCACTTGCATATTTTAGATGTATTAAAGTAAGGGCGCCTGCGCCTCTTTCTCTTTCTGCCTATCGTAGAAGCCGTGATCAAAGTTACGGCAGCAGTCGGTACACCTCGAACTCGCCATCGTTCCTATAGCCACAGACGATACAGAATCATGGACGTGCCAAACAGATGAGAAGACGTAGTTGCCTGCTACGCCGAACAAAGCAAACGACTACTTTGGACCAGTCAGCCGGTCAGTAGCAGTGGCATCCTCATTTGTCAGCGTTGCCACAGAGATGCGCCTTGCAGACTCGCTGTAGCCGCTTGCTTTGTCAACCATCAGTGTACTTTGGTTTGCCGAGGCCGATGCCATCAGCGCTCGCTGCCCACGGCTTAGCATCTCCAGTGACGGACGGCCACCACGGCCCTTTCGTATCACTCCCCGGACATGCCGGTCCTTCATGTCAACAAAATGCTGCATAATGTAAGCACGGCATCTTTCGGCTCCGGGCAGATCCTGGATCATCTTGGCAATGGTCGGATGCGAGAATCCAAAATAGTCTGGTCCGGAAGCTGAATTAGAGTGCTCCCGTTGTATGAGTTGGTTGACAGCACGTAGGACTGCCGTCCACGCCCCAGTCGCTGTGGAGGCTACGACGGGCGATCCAGGCATGTCCTCGGGCTCAACATGAAACTGAGGTCCACTTCCACCATCGGCTACCCAGCATGTGTAAATGACGTGCCTGTCAGGACATGTCATGCTATAGTACTCGCGCTGTACTGTGTATCCTACCGGCCATATGTACCGCTCATTGTGATATGCCTCGCGATCCCAGACTACCGTGCCAAGAGACAGCACCGTAAGAACGCCCACTTGAATCGGCATTTCGTATTTGCCATCCTCGTCCCGGGGCACGGGCTGTACTGAGCGAATCTTGGATGCAATGTCGTGATGGCGCTTGCGGCGCTTCCCCGACGAATACTGTGGTGATACACTTACAAGCTGGGACTCTACAGCACGAGGCACAAAGCTGCCATTGCTTCGTGAGATGCAGCTAATTGCTCCAGGCGCACAATAAGTGTATTTGTAATCCGAGTCGCGTTTGGCCTGGTGGATAGAATTGGCCGATGAGTGGGCAATGGTCGAGGGATAGCCCGCCTCAGTAGTATTGATCGAGTGCTTTGGTTGAGTTGGATGCTGTTGGCCGCCTACAGTGTCATTTGAACCGACTTTATTACCCTGGATGACGCCCGCTTCCTGTAAATTGTTCGGCAATAGGGTAATGGGCACTAAATGGCTATCTGCAATGCTACTAGCGCTCTCCAACGTATTTGAATCCCGGTTAGAGGTAGCGCTAGGCACTTTAGGCAAGAATCGGATGCTGTCAAGAGAGCTGACAAAATCGGTGTGCATCACTGTCCCGATGTGCAAGTTATCAGCAGGCAGCGAAAGAGCGCACATTGGCGATTGCCGAACACGGGTACAATTACAGCCAGTGCTATGCGACACATGAGCCATAGACCCAATTAGGCTCGCCTTTTCCGTGCGCAGCTGTTCTATTTGTGACTGTGCATCGCTAAGTAGAGCCGCAAGTCGCGCATTGTCCTATATACTTTGTCGGCAACACAAGGGACATGGGTCGCCTGCAACAGGCAGATCAACATTATGACAGCCACTGAGCACACAATAAAAATGAAATCTCCGAATGCGTGGTACCTACCTCAAGGACTTCGTACAGGCGATGTCGAAGTCGCTTAAACCCTTCACCACGTGCGGACATGGACAAGGCTTGCGACGGTGTAAATGAGTCGGTCTCGTTAGATCCACTGCTGTGGTATGTGTCCAACCGAGGCCAGTAAAGAGCGTCAGCAGTCTGGGAGTGCACGACTCCAGAGGGCGACGGTGTGGATAGCAGAGGTGGCAATTTCGGGAGCTGGGAAGGCGGTGGCGGTAGTGTAAGTTGCTTCTGATCATGCCCGTGCAATACTCGAGGCGATTCCAGGCACTGCACGTGCTGATGTGGCTGTAAAGAAGCAGCGCAGCTTGGGGTGTCTGGCACCTTGCTCTGGAAGCTGGTATGGCCGCACATCTGCACAAGCACAGGACAAAGTGCAGGATAGATAGCAATGGAAATGGGGGAAAGCGGCTCCGAGACAAGTTTTTGAATTGGTAGATATGATTAAAAGGAAGAGAAAGAGGTTCTACAAGTTCTGGTGGTGGGTTTGATAGTGCAGGGATCAACATGGACCTTGATTTCCCATGTACACTACAAGGCGATTGCCATATCTCCGTGGCCTTTCTGTGTAATGTTCGTTATGTGTCGATTCAAGTTCTGGCCACGAATACCACAGCAAGGGTATCAGCAGTTCCAAGTCGAGCCGAAAAAGCACCCATTGCTCTGAGAAGCATGATAGAAGTGACGAGAGGTGCAGTTGGTAAGCGATGTGCTACCGAAAAGATCCCGCCACTCACAATAAAGCTTCTGTATAGTACATTTTTTTCATCATCATCCTCCAGAGATTAGCAGACAATTAATAGTAATTCTTGGCGTGTTTAGCCGAGTGTTCGCTTATGGTGACAAGTACTCCGCCTACACAAAATCTTACACGCAGGCTCCCTGGGGCATCAGTTTTCTTTCCAACCATGGTCGCACTTGACGTTGCAGCACTTGAAGAAGCTGGTCATGGGCTCGTCCGCCGACCGAAGTTGTATTTGCTTAAAGTACGCGCGCTCATGTCTGCATACGGGGCATACGGCCCCTATGGCCTCGACGTTCTTCCATGCCTCCTCGCCGCCAAGCACGTCGTCCACCTCCTTACGCTTAAGAATCGTCCGCGATATAATTGGCTTGCGGATCGGGTAAATGTAAGGGCACGTCTGGCATACCAGGCACGTCTCGCCCTCGGCGCCAGTACCGGGCTCAACTAGCAAGAGATTTGAACAGGACGGGCAAAAATGCATTTTAAATTTTGAGAAAAAGAGAGAAGTGAGGACAAGTTTATCTGCGATTGGCTAATTTTTAGGCAGATGGAGCTGTGGCTGGTGGGGGACAGCGAAAAGCTTGCAAGCCCAGCTTTGCTTGGCTCTCTTTTCCTCCCCCAAAAAA
>JANBSU010000105.1:0-46744 GCA_027578835.1 Coemansia sp. RSA 2050 | reverse complement strand
TAATGATGAACTTTTAAAAGTTAGAAAGAGGAGCGAGATGGAAGGGTTAGGGTATTATAAATGCAAAGATGGAAGGGCAAGAAGGTACGTTTTATACTAAGTACTCTAGGGTTGATGTCTATCCTCTCCATGTAACAAAGACTTACCTCAGAAAGGACGAAGATGAAGAGCTCATTGAGAATGAGGTTGCAATACTCAAACGACTTTGTGATTCAGGAATTGTCCCTACTATCTTAGAATTTAGTAGAGATAGCATAAAGCTTCAGAGGTGTCAGCCAGGTTCTTTGCGGTGGCTCATATCATCTAACAATGGGCTATTAAGTACAGAGTTTAAGATGAAAGCCGTTTCAGATTGTGAAAGCATATTGCTCTACTTGCATAGCATCAACATAGTTCATGGTGACTTCACAAGCTTTAACATACTTGTTGAATGTACTGGCTCTCGCACTAAGATCAAGGTGTGTGACTTTATGACATCAGGCGAAGGGTTCATAAACAACTGTGCTTCTAGGTGGAGGAAGGACGATGCTAACGAGGTCAACAAACCTGAACATGACTGGTTCGCTCTAGGCGTAGTAATATGGGAGTTAATTATGATGGAAGGTCCCTATTTCTGGGTCACTGACCAAGATCTGAAAGTGTTAAAGAGCAACGGAGTTAGGCTATACTGCAAACCTCACATACTTAAGAGTAAGTACATTCACTATGTATCAAACTATTAGCAACGGGCCCACTGGAATAGATACTGAGGGTGCTGTGTTTGGTTCTTCTCC
This sequence comes from Coemansia sp. RSA 2050, assembly GCA_027578835.1. Classification (NCBI taxonomy): domain Eukaryota; kingdom Fungi; phylum Kickxellomycota; class Kickxellomycetes; order Kickxellales; family Kickxellaceae; genus Coemansia; species Coemansia sp. RSA 2050. The sequence goes on along the minus strand of JANBSU010000105.1, from coordinate 45,971 downwards.
AAGGAACAAATGCGACATCTGCAAAAAGGCCAGATGCTTGTGTTGCTCCAAGTGTAAGAAGTATCCTTGTGTCTGTCCTAAGGGAGATACAAAAGTGGCTTAACAGCTTGCTACTCAAATGCCACCTCCCTGTTATACTTTTAAAAGTTAGGAAGACGAGTAAGACAGCACAATGAAAGTATCAGTAAGAAAGCCTCATTTCTCTAACTCTTCCCTGACATTTGATCATATTGTTGATGTTGATAGGACAAAGGGTGAGAAGAGTCTAGGTGATACGATATTTGCTTACTGTCAGATAAGAGGTAGGATTCTTCTGACAAAAGATTTCTATCTAAGGAAGAAAGGTGTGTACATCAGCATAGATCATAGAGATTACGGCTACCGCTTAAGAGTTGGAGAGTGCTCAGACGTTGTAACTACATGCGACAAAGAATTGAAAGGTTGGTTGAAAGTAGCTTTGAGTAAGAAGGATTTATCAGAACAATCAGTAAGTAAATACATAAACTACGTCCTATCAGACATTAGCAGCGGATACTTCACAACAAGGATGAGCTCTAAAAGTCCCACTCCTGAGAACAAGCAAGAGGCGATTCCATGTAGCAATAACGAATGTGTTAAGTTGACGGCTTCTTATACATGCGGTTGCTATTACGATTCGGGAACCAGTACTCGAGAAGGCGGACTTTCTAATGAAGAGTTAAGTTGGGATACAGAGACAGGTTATGGGTACGATTGTGATGCCTGCAGAGGATCTAGTGGAAGTAGTACAGATTGTGATTAGTTGGTGGTTGTTGCTTCTATTTGTTCTTTTAAAAGTTAGGGTTGTTTTTCTCTTGGCATTTGGTTGGGGCTGCGTTTACCTTAGTTATCTTTTAAAATACAGTTATGCTAACAGTAGGAAGGTTGAGACTCACCCATTAAACCTCTGTCCACTTTGTTTGGTGTTAGTTGGGATTAATCCCCCTGACTTCACTTACTAATAGTACTAGGAGTGTGTGTGATACAGTATCCATTCCACTTGGACGCCTTGTTAGTACATCCTTCTGCGGCACAAGTTGGGAGTTCATCAAGAGGCGGCATCGTTCTGATAAGTCTGGTCTAAAGACAAAGATATGAAGGGCTACAAATAAGAGCTTAGTCGTGACAGAATACTCTTCATTTGTCGGTACGATATCAGGATGATATACCCATGCTATTATTTCCTCCATGAATTCTGGAGCACAATCTGAATACTCCCAGTCTATCACTGCTAGCAGATTTCCATGAGCATCAGAGATAACATTCTCAGGATGAAGATCTCCATGCGAGATGCACATGCTATACCGGCCCCAATCCTCTGAAGATACCAGCATGTCCAAGAATAACCCTATGCTTTCATCACATATCCCTCTTTTGGTTCTCTCTAGGTTGATGGCTATATACCTCTCTACGGTGCCGAAGTCAGGCGACTTGACGTTCCTCATTCCTCTTAAGATTTTCATGTAGCCCTCAGTGTTCACAACCCCACCACTCTGGATTGCCTCAGTGAACAAGTATCCTATTCCTTTGAGCGACTCCCCATACAATATCACTCGAGGGACCGGCACGAACTCACACACCTCCTGCATGACTCTGATTACCTTCTTGATGATAGTATACTCCTTGATCGTCAAGTAAGCATCTTCATTGATTTTGATTACGGTTCTGTCTGTTTCCTGCCTTACCTTTAGAATCTCCATTTCTTACGTTCCTTCCCTATCTCTGCCTACTTTACTTGTGTTAGTACGGTCGAGCTCGTTAGCATTTTACTTTACTGCCGCTAACTTGCCTAAGGATCTTAACTTGGGCTGGTGTGGTTGGTAACTTACTTGGTAGATAGTTGAGTAGCATCAAACAGATTCTCATAGTTGAAGGAAATAGTTCCATTGCAAGCAGAGAACTCATCAGCACTGTTGTATCTCTTAGCATCGCTAGCATTACCGTTACACTTGGGAGGACACATATCATCATGAAGAGGAATAGGCAAGTTAGAAGCAGGAAAGCCGGGTGGAGAAGGAACAACCACATCAGAAACTAACTAAGGTAAACGCAACCCAACTTTTAAAACAAATAAAGAAAGAGATAGCCGCCAACCAAATGCTAAGAAAGAGGGGGAAGGCAACAACAACCGAAGAAGAGAAGGAACATAATGATGAACTTTTAAAAGTTAGGGAGAAGGCGGCAGAAGTATGGTACTAAGAGTTAGCTACCGAGATGGAAGGGGAAGGTAATATCGTGTATACATTGTTTGTCATAGATTATACAGAGAGTGATTGTAATACACTCTTATCGCATATCTATAAAGAATTGGAAGAACATAAATTCAATCCTTTTGTCGGAAGAAAATACTGTACTATGGATCAAGGAAATAAAAGATACATTTTAGATGGTCGTGGTGTAACTCCTAACAATAACATCGAATATGTTCACAATCAGAAGATGGTACTGGTCAAAGTTAAGTGCAGGAATGGAGAACAAAAGTTGAGTATTAAGTATGATCAACAAAAGTTAACTTCTTACATAAACTATGTAAATAATCTATGGAGTATAGGGCGGCTAGATGATTAAGCTTTAAAACACCAACCTCTAATCAGTCGTCATCAGAGGAAGACGCTGGTGTTGGGTGTTGACATGAACCGCACAATACCGTCGAAGCAACTGGTCGACCTCTTATGATTCCATTACAAACTACCAGACCACAAGGAGTACGCACATCTGTGACATGCTGGCAAGAAAATGTTGTCATGTTATTGGTGCACATGGTAATAACTAAATTGGAGTCCATATTACAATCAATTTGGAATTAATGGGTGTGTTTCAACCCTCCTACTGTTAGCACAACCTTTTAAAAGACAACTAATCTTGATCTGATTCAGGAGGAGTTGGGAAGGAGTGTGTAGGACACGGCCCGCCTGCTGCTTGATCCTCTTCGTTTAAGTTCGGACAATTTGCTGTGCCACACGGAACTAATACACCACCGGCACATCCGCAAGTGTAGCTTATTGTTATTTCACGACACATATCACGTTATTGATGTAATCTCTGTACCTGCGAGTTTCTTGTTGCTCTAGCAGAAAACCGTACTTTATAATAGAGTTATCCATTACCCTCAATTTCAGAACGATCAGCTTGTCCTCTTCCTTGATCTCCACTCTGTTAAACAGAACAAAGTTTCTTCTAGACTTATCGGTTGTATACATTATGTTGTCATCCTTTATCTCAAAGACTATATCATCCTCTCTCAACACCTTCCTTACAAAGTCCTTAACATAATCTATATGGAAGGTGTTGTATTCTGTGCCTACGTCTCTGATCGAAACTAATAGGTGGGTGTACATCTTAACTTTAAGCGTGCTGCACTACCTTGTCTCTTTTAAAAGTCCAATGCCCTCTTTCTTAGCCTTTGCGTTTACCTTAGTGTCATAATTGCGTTGCCTCCCCCTCTTTCTCGGTTTGTTTTAAAAGTTGGGTTGGCCTTGGATTTGGCTTTGGTGTTTGCGTTTAAATTGTATGGGTTATTTTGATTTCTCGCTAAGGTTCTAATAAGGTATTTGGAATGGAAGAAACAATCACCACAAATTATATATCTTCGGTAGCAAAAGTAGGCGACACAGTTATCAAAACGTATCACAATACGACTCAGGAATTCCTTGATTCTCAGGTTAAGACTCTATGTTTCTTGAAAGATAAGATTAACATACCACAAGTATTCAATCACTGGAATGATGGTAAAGACAGTCATATCGTGATGTCATACATAAACGGATACCATCCTAGCAAAAACAGTGAGGAGTTCCAATCAGCTCTTATTTCAGTAAATAATTTGAGTATACATACTGGATGCTACATTGGTAACATCTTCTCAAATAAGATAACAGATTGTTTCATGTGCGATCCTTATCTGAAACCAGTCAAGAACTTTACAGACCTCGTAAGCTGTAAGTTGGATTGTGATATTGAGAGAACGAAAAGTATAGATCCGTTAGTGTGTGGTATACTCAAGTATTACAAACGAAAAATAGTGAGCCTTTGTCCATTAGAAGATTACGAGAACGTCTTTGTCCACAACGATATAAACACGCGTAACGTTATTGTTAGTGGGGACAACTACTTTATTGACTGGGATTATGCTGGTTATTATCCAAAAATATACTGTGATGTAAAAAACTCGGTATACAAACAGGATTACCAATGTGATAAAATAAACGAGGATCACAAATTGTTAGGAAAACTTTTCAAACAACTACAGGGATACCAAGCACCTGAACTATCTCTCAAGTCCAAGAACTCTATAAGAAGACACATAATTAAAATGTTGAAAGCTATCTGCCCCAGATGTGATAAAGAGTTGCCAGTATCTGCCAATGTTTGTTCTTGTGGATATGTTGGTCATGTAGATAGCGATGAGGATTGATCAACCTTCCTACTGTTAGCACATCCTTTTAAAAGAAGAGATGAGGAGTTAAGCGGGAAGATGAGGTCCAAGTGTAGCTAACTCTTAGTGTCATGCCTGCGTTGCCTTCCCTCTTTCTTAGCGTTTGGTCTTGGTCCTAGCTTCTATTTGTTCTTTTAAAAGGTGGGGTTGGCCTAGTTCTTAGCGTTTGCGGCTTCCTCAAACCTTCTGTATTTCAACAATGTAGTCTAGTCTTACCTGTCCTGAAGAGAAGACTATTATCTCGTCGTTGAGTACTGATGAAACACCAGGCATTGCCCAATAAGAATCAAATCCATGAGGAGGAGGACCTTGAGTAGCTCCCATAGGAGTAAAGCTATTACCCATAGCTACAGAAGCAAGAAACATGTACACTGTGTTGGTCAAGTTGCCAGATCCAGTCCAGTAACCGCCATCACAATAGCCAAGAGACTTAGTAGACTGTCTAGCAAAGTAGAGACCTTTACCAAACATCGTTCCTGATTTCTGTCCTGGAGATTCATCTGGTAGTAGCAATCCCTTACTCATGATGGAGAGAAGATTCTGGGTCCTAGTACCATGCCACAGCATCTTGACGTTTCCTAGCCTCTTGCTACACTCTTCAAAAGGCTTCTGCTGAGCATCAAGACAGATACGGTAAACTTTCAGGACACGAGAGTTGTTGTTAGAGTAACCATGAGCGTTGTTCTTAGTTAGCTCGAACATTCCTCTAATGAGGCTAAGGACAGACTCATCACTAATGGTTTCGATCTCAACGCTAAATAGAGGCTTAACGTCAACTTGGTTGCTTGCAGGTTCATCCATCCTCTTCTTCATGAGGTCATCTATGAGGTTGAGAGTTTCAAGCAAAGCATCACAAGTTGCTCTCTGTTCATCAATGGCGTTCTGAGAGAACAGGAGGTTGCTCAACTCTCTAGCGTTGCTAACTCGATTAGGTATTATGACAAAGTACTCCTCATTGAGAGTGCGCAACGACACGAAGACTTCTTCTAGTTTCTTAGATGGAGGAATCTTGCTAGCAACAACACCACCTTTAGCATTCCTCTTCTGGCCCTTCTGTTGTTCTACCAGAGTTGCATTAGGCTCATCTTCTCTTAGCTTCAAGAACTCAGGCAACTTCTCTTCTATCTCGTCAAGTAGCTTAATAGCCTTCTCGACCCCACCTCTCTGAATTACCCCTAATGGCGTCTTGAACAAACCATCAGATGAGTCGAAGGTAATACCAGAAGCTTCGGTAATCTTGTGGACATTCTTTTCAGAAATGGTTCTCACCAGCTCCTTAGCACTATCATCCTTGTAGCTAACCTCCTCGAGGGCTTTCTCAATAACGTTAGTCTTCTGGGTTTCGCTATCAACACTTCCATCACCGTTCTCGATCATAGCATCTTTGTAGCCTTTGCCTCTCTTCTCTCTTAACAAGCTTTCTAACTTTCTCATTCCACCTTTATACTGGTGTTTAGTTCCATTACTTCCTACTCTTCCATAAACTACTTCTACAGTGTCCTGATTCTCGAGAAGCTCCACCGAGTAGAACTTGTTGTTATTACCACCAGAGTTGAACTGGATCAACGTAAGCTTCTTCTGTTCAAGTACCATTCCAAATACCTTATTAGAACCTTAGTGAGAAATCAAAATAACCCATACAATTTAAACGCAAACACCAAAGCCAAATCCAAGGCCAACCCAACTTTTAAAACAAACCGAGAAAGAGGGGGAGGCAACGCAATTATGACACTAAGGTAAACGCAACTGCAATGCTTCGTACTTGCTTATGAAGTTGTCATCTGATATTGCTGGTAACTCTACTATGGTATGGTTGTTGGAAAGATTCACGAACTTCTTGTACTTGTTGCAAGTTGAACCTGTGAAGCAAAACCTGATGTTGTCATGATTGGTAGACAAGTAGTCCAGAAACGCCTCGAACAGCTGGGACCAGAAAATCTCATGAGATATCTTCTCATCGAACTCACCTTCTTCTTCAGTAAGAGCTATGTTGTAGAGAAGTATGCCATCTGTCCACAACTCAGCAAAGTCAGTATCACAGACATCAAACAGCTTCTGAACGTTCATCAGAGACTTTGGCCTATTCATCTTAGTCTTGTTTAGAACCATACAAGGTATTCCTGTTCCGCTATCAAAGTTGTACGGATGTGGTAATACTATCAACTCCTTCACATCTCCAGGCTTTACAAACTTCAGTACTTCAAAGACCTTCTCGTTGTTAGGAAAGATACGCTTACCGATACCTAAAAGCTCACCACGTCTGGCGTTAAGGATTTGCCACTTTCTAGCTAACAGATCAGAGTTCTTCTCAGTAAACGCGGACCACTCGGAATCTATAACAAACATGTTGCAGCAAGAGTTCAGGAAGTTTCTTGACTCAACTAAAGAGGCGTGGCAAGAGCAGTCATCCACTCAGGAGAAGGGAGTCACAACTTGGTGTCCTAAGTGCAAGAAGAAGGAAGTCGAGAAGGTTGTAGCTCAAGTACGTTCACTTGATGAGGGACAGAGCGAGATAGAAAGATGTAGGGCTTGTGGTTGGCTCAAGGTGAGGAACTCTTAGTGTCATAGTTGGGTTTGCCTTCTCTTCTTTGTTTGTAAGAGAGGGGTTGCTCTCTTTCTTAGCGTTTGGTCTTGGTCCTAGCTTCTATTTGTTCTTTTAAAAACTGTACGCCCCATTCGCATCTGAGTTTTGTCTTTTGTTCTTTTGACCTCTCTCTAGCAATGGATTCACCTGGAAATCCTCAATCTGAACACCTTTCTGTGTCCTCTTGGGATCTAGATGACCTGTCCGAATGCTGCACTACTGAGCCGGGTAGTGACTCAGCCACTTTAGCTACTGAATCAGAGGACGCGTCTACCACTTCATCTCCAAAGGGGAACGTCCCGGGCTGGTACAGCTACCACTGCGAGAAGTTTCTGTCTGTTGAGGAGCTTGATGCTGTAAGGATAAAGGACATTGAGTTGTTCTTCGATCCTATTCATGCGCTGATGGTTGAAGACATGATAGCTAACAAGATAGGAGCAGAGAAGTGGGAAGAGGTTGTGGAAGAAGATGCCAAGCAGAGAGGTAGCGAGTTGATGAAGAGATTCAGAGTTCTGTTGAACACTCACATGCTTACTCCAGACAAGAACAAGAACATGGTGTTTGTCGGACACATATGGATCATAAATCCTACTATTAGCAAAACTAGAAACATGATCAGGATCAAAGAGAAGGATAGCAAGTTCAGAGCTGCATTCGAGACGACTAAGGATCTCCTGACTTCTGACATCCTTAACGATTACTTAGACACTAAGAACATCATTGCCTTTGATGATGGAGTTCTAGACATGAGTAACTTTGAAGGGGGAATAAGAGGTGGAAAGCCATCTGACTTTGTCACAACCAGTATTAGCTACAAGGTTCTCTTTGACTCCCACGTAAGCATGGAAGAAGAACTGGATGGGCTACTGTCGTCTCTCTTTCCTGATGATGAACTACTGGACTACTTCCTGCTGCACATGTCTTCGTGTCTCGATTCTGGAAATCTAGATAAGTTGTTTGTGATATGGTATGGTGTAGGTAACAACGGTAAATCTGTACTTGAGTCTCTGGTAGAGCACACGTTTGGGAGTTACTGCTACAAGGCCCCAACTTCTCTCTTCTCTTCACGTAGAACTGGATCTTCTTCTGCCACACCTGAGACAGCTAACTTCAACAAGACTCTCATATCGTTCATCCAGGAGTCAGACAGTAGAGAGAACATGAACATTGGTGTGCTGAAGGAGCTAACTGGCAATGATACTATCTACACTCGCAACTTGTACGAGACTCCTAAGACCATAGAAGTTAGATGCAAGTTCATTCTTGTAACCAACAAGATCTATAACCTGTCACAAGCTGATGAAGCTACTTGGGCTAGAGTTAGAGTCATACCGTTCCTATCAAAGTTTGTGAACAACGATGAAGAAGTAGACGAAGAACAGAACATATTCCGCATGAACCCTCAGTACATTAGGAGAGTTAGGAAGCTTGCCCCTTACTTTATGAGACTGCTAATCAAAACCTACCCAAGATACAAAGCTAACGGACTACCACCTTGCAAACTAGTTCAGGAACACACTAGCTCTCTGAAGAGACTTAACAGCCCCATAGCCTTGTTTGTTGAGGATGAGCTAATTGAGGGCTTGGAGAACTCGGTAAGATTTCAGGAAGCGTACGAGTCGTACAGGATCTATGCTAGAAACAACTGTGGAACCAGAAACATCACAGCAGCTAACTTCGAAGTAGGCTTGAAGAAGCTAGGAATGGACATAATAGAAGGAAGCATAATAGGCTACACGCTAAGAGAACTATGAACAGATAAGAACCAACGCCAAAGCTAAATCCAAGGCCAACCCTACCTTTTAAAAGAAACCAAAAGAAGATAACCCCAACCAAATGCTAAGAAAGAGGGCTAGCAACGCAGGCATGACACTAAGAGTTAGCTACGTCTAGGCTAGTTCTCAGATGGATTTCTTAGGTTCGAGGATTTCAAAGCCACACAAGCTTGTACTTCCTTTGATCTTGCTTTCATAAACTATCACGTATACTTTCTTCTCCATCTCTACTTCGTTAGTCGTCTTGAACAGATAGAAGCCTTTGTCTCGGTTAATGTATATGATTATATTAGCTCCAATCCTTCTTTCAAACAGGTTGTAAGTTATCCTTATGTCATGAAGCTCGTAGCTTATGTATCTTCTCAGAGTTGTATCATCTCTCAACCCTAGTCTGTTGAAGTTTCTCTGGCACTGCTGATATTCTTCTTGGGTAATGTCATCAAGGTTGCAACTTAGCTGCTCGAACCAACTAACGACTCGTGCTCTTACGTATTGCTTAAGACCTGGCATCTTGTTAAGTGGAGTGTACAATGAACCAACACACTCTGGATCTAGCAACACAGGGTTAGATGTTCTAGAGAGAAGATGCTGGATCTTGTTCTGGAAATCTAGGTCATCTTGGCTTTGTAGATAGACGCTGTATATGCTGGTTATGCTATAGCCTTTGGTTTTTAGGCAACACGGGAAGACTGGGAATGTAGGATAAGGGTAGTCTTCAGGTGGAGTTATTCTGTTTACCTTGAGTCCTATGAAGTAACCAGGTAGAGCTTTGTACAACACTGGGGAATCCTTAGGATAGAGTACTTGCGTCTCACTGTTGTGTGTTGTATTTATGTCAAAGTCCTTCACTGGTACAGGCTTCACAGGACAATGACGGGCAATCCCAGAATAGTAAACCCTTGGATCAGCCTTTATCAACAAGTTGGCTTCATTCTCTTCATGACTGTACAACGAGCCGCTCTCCTTAGCTTCTTCATGCAGGACAACTATGCCTGAGATGATCTTGCAAACGTCATCAACAAAGCTTACATCATCCATTCCCCTCAGCTTGTCGTTGATCATAACCACATAACCGTTGTGGATTACAGCAATAACGTTAGCATCACACCTCTCGTTGAATATCTGGAATCTCCTCGTACAGTTAGCTATCCTCTTCTTTATCATAGATATACGATTGCCTCTGACGGTTATGGTATTTCCAATCGAGAGTCTGAAGCTGTCACTGCTGTCTCTAGTAACTTCTCTCACAAATCCAACTACGCTCTCAACTAAGCTAACTTCAGGTAAATCGAACAAATCAGCAAATGTGCTCTCGAGATCTTGTCTCATGTTCGTAGTAGTTAGTGACGTCTTCATCTTAATCGCATCATTGAGTATGTCATCAACTAAGCCATTATCCCACGCTGAGTAGTTACAGAGAGAAGAAGCGAACAACCTCTTAGTATCAGCATCGACAAAGAAAGACACTGCGACTTGAGAATTACCAACAAACACGTAACCTAGCAAGCCATAACTATCAGGTCTTGTCATCAACTCGCCAACGTTATCGATGTACCACCGACAATCGTATCTCTGTTTGAAGATCACATCTCTATCAACTAAGTCATAAAGGCAAACATAGGGAACTTTAGCTACATCAACATTGCTCAGAACAGCTCTAGGGTTGAAGCTAGCCGGAAGAGTAGCAGTAAAGTTGCTCATCGTTAGTTGATACGTTACACGACTCAGTCTGTTCACAGTTTAAGAGATAGGACAACTTTTAAAAGAAGGTTCCAGGCCTTCCCATTCACTTTACAGCCATGATGCTATAGTTGCGCTGCGTCTGCTTCTAACTCCTTCCACTCTCTTATCCTTAGCTTCTTCCACCTCAGTAGACATAGATGTCCTAGAGTTCCTAGAATTAGAGACAGACTTCTCATCTATGCTATTGTCAAAGTTCACAGCTCTTGCTATCGTGAATGACTTCAGAGCATCATAGCTTTCTTGAGTGTTGTTAAGAGAAGGCATCCTACTAGGTGGAGAGCAAGGCAACATATCTCTATGCAACTTCTTGACACTTAGCTGAGTATCCATTACCTTCAACTCTACGATGCCAAGCTTCCTGTCTAGCTGTGCCTTGAGATCTTCTATTGTTAGCTCTAAGCTTTGTATCTTGCTACACAACTCAGCTACGACTTCATCTATGTGTCTCTTCCCTCTTGCCTTCCTGACTTTATCCGGATTGTGATGGCCGCACCACTCTAGCTTCTTCTTAAACCCACACTGCTCACCAGAAGGATGGATGTACTTGCACATCTCGAGAACATGATTACTAACTCAGATGCTTGTCAATTCAAAAGCAGATAGACTTTTAAAATACAGATAAATTGGACCGAGGTTAGTACTCGTGTAGACACAACGTGCGTATGGCTGCTGACTCTCCTTGGATCTCGAACTCAGCTCCACAGTTGTCGCATATCATTACTTCTGAGTTATATTGTTTATTCCTGCTGTACGTGAATCAAGTATTAGAGAAATTCGTTTGGTTATGGACTGAACTATGTGTTGCTTTCCTGCTGCTATGGCATTTATGGTCTTGGAGCAAGTTAGGATGTTGATTGCTTTCAGTAAGTCATCATCTATCGACAAGCATGAGGTTGGTATTCCCAAGTAAGATGATATGTAGAACCTTTCGAAGTAGTAAGGGTAGACGCCAACATTGTCTAGATCTACCAGGTAAATTCCATCGAGCCGCCTTAAGTCTCCGTGCTGCAACGTGTACTTTGGGGTACTTACTGGTGTTCTATTCATTATCGCCCTGACTTTGTCTTTGTCTTTGTCTTCAAATCCTATTAGGTCAAGCTTCTCCATCAAGCTTTCTGCTTCCGACTGGTAGTCAATGAGGAAGATTGGCTTCTCAATCATGGGGCCTATACCGAGAAGCTTGGGAGTCTGTACATCCTCCAGTATGACTAGTACTTTCTCAATATCTGAGTTAGTAGCATCTCTTATGCTAGTTATCTTCTCACACACAACAAACTCGTAATCCCCTACTTGTCCAATATCTATCACCTTAGGCGTTTTGATCAACCCATTGGTTAGTGTAAATATATGCTTGGTAACTTCCTTATACTTGCTTCCATAACCAGGTAGGCCTTTCCTTAACTTGATATGTCTAGTTGGAGTTATTGCGTATTGCCATTCACGCCTTAGGACTTCTTCTCCAGATATCAGGTCGTCAAGAATTTCTTCCATTGAGAGAACAAGCAGAATTAGCAATGGATGCTCGGTGTATGGCTGTACATTTTCAAAAGCAACAAAAACATAACCCAACGCAAATGCTAACAACTAGCTAACCCCCATCTTTTAAAACAAACAAAGGGAAGCAACAACCAACGCAAAGGCTAAGAAAGGTAAACGCAACCTAGCTACAGAAATCTCACCGGAGGCAACACAAGCATGACACTAAGAACTAGCTACATCATGTTGTATGCTTGATCATACTGATCTTTGAGAAAGCCATACTTGCACAACTCGTAACTCCTTGGGTAGAAACCAGACAAACCCCAGTCAACTATAGCTCGTATCTTGCCATCTTTCACGATGACGTTCTCTGGATGCAAGTCGTTATGGCTGAGCTCGAACTCTGAGCTACTGCAACTAGGATACCAGCTATACCTCGTCTGTATCTGATCTACATCTTCAATGCTTGTACCTATAGCTTGCTCAATATTTTGGAGTTCATGCTTTAAGTGTATCTTTATGTACTTTGCTAACATAGCCCGCTGGAAGTTGTATCTTATAAGAAGCTGATTGTAGGGTATCATGTTGAGCAAACGAGAAGACCGACTTAGCACCGATCTAGTTTTACCTAATGCGCGATGAGCAGGTAACTTCCACTTGTCCCATGTTGGGAAATCTGAAATTGAATTGCGTTTCTCCTTTAATATTTTATTAAGTCCATCTCTCGTCAACTTAAACCATAATGTGCGTTTACTACACTGTGTGTGGCCACACTCTAGGATGTGGCAAAGAATGTGGGCCAAGTACCAAGACAGAGAACAAGGGAAGATGTGGCTCATGCACTAGCATGCCTAACAAATAACATCCACTGATATCATTCTACTCACCTATCTCAATATCGAATAGACTGGAGTGTTGTTTTAAAACTGAATATGCCGTTTCCATCTAAGTTCGCCTATTTGATTCAAGATGAGTATCTATCAGATTATAGAAAGATCACTGAAGTGTGAAGATGGCAAGGAAGTTGTGGTCTTTGTAGACGATGACGGAAACTATGCTAAAGTTCGTGTAAAGGCTGGACATGGAGAAACGATCACACTATCAGACGTAGAAGAGGTATACAGAAAGACAACCCCCGAAGAAGTCTATCCTGCTTCCATAGATACTGATGTTACTCCTAGCTGTGTTGATGACTTCTATCTTAAGCCGGTAAAGCTTCTTAACTCTAATCCATGGAAGTTCAACACCCTATTCTCAGTCAGAAGAGAGATAGTTGCTCTAACCAAGCTACAGCATCCTAACATCATGAAGTTCTATGGAGTAAAGGTTGAGAGTGGCTTAGTTAAAGGCTTGTACTTAGAGAAGTATGACTACACTCTGAGCTACATGGTAGCCAAGAAGGTAGCGTTTGATAGGATGAGATTCTTCAAGCATCTTGTTGACGTTGCGGGTTACATAAGATCTGCTATTCACGTTCATGGTGACATTCATGATGAGAATATAATGGTTAAGGCAACTGATACTTCATTCCCCTACCTGATTGACTTTGATTGCTGTGAAAGAGCTGGAACCGAAATAACAACTACAACTAAGTGCTTTGGCGAGCCTAGATCTAATGTTATTACTTATGGTTGTGACTCTAGCGCTCTGTTGGAGGTATTTAAGTTGTTGTTTATGTCTTAGGTTGGGTTGGCCTCTTTCTTAGCATTTGGTTGGGTTGCTCTCTCTCGGTTTGTTTTAAAAGGTAGGGTTGGCCTCGGATTTAGCTTTGGCTTCTAGCCAGGAAATTCCCATCCTAACACATCATATATCTGAACGATTGGACCTCTAAGTTGATGATCCACATAGTACTCGCGATCTATCTCAAGATCCATACTCTTGATCATGTGCTTAGAGGCATAGCGATATCCTTGTAGCTTACTCTCTGATCTGATGTAGTAGAACTCTAGTCTCTCTCCGGCTGGCACATTACGTTTCTCTGCTTGTTGTAGAACGTTTCTGTAGATGTTTAGCGGATATGACTTGCTCTTGTAGTTTATACCCAAGTTTCTGTTTATGTACAGCTTATCCATTTCTATCTCGTGCATGTAGAGCTTTCTCATCTCAGATGCTAGGTAGGAGTTGACTTCACCATTACCGTTCCCAGCTAGAATGAGATCTACCACATGCTTGTAGACTTCCCTAACCCACAGACAGTTATCTCTTCTCGCTGTAATTACACCTTTAGCCATTTGCTTGCCACCAGAGACAAACACATACTTCTTCTTAGCTAGTAGTAACAAGACATCTACGTTCTTCTCAAACTCAACATGAACAGGTGGAGGGAATGAAGCATTGACATCACTAACTATGTCAGATATTTGCTCTTGTGTTAGCGTTGAGTCTACTCCACTGAAGAAGCAAGAGTCGGTGTCTCCGTAGATGACTGTACAGTTGTATCGATGAGTGTTGATGATGTTCACTGCTTTCATGAGAAACATCCTGCCGTTCTTAGTTACTGCTTCTGCTCCATCTCTCATCTGCAAGTAGTGGTTATCTCTACTACCAAAAGCACCATAGAAGGAATTAGCTGATACCTTGTAGGCGAACTGTCTCTTGTCATAGATGGACTTGACGATAGCATCTGTCTCGTTCTTCATCAACTTCTTAACTTGCTTCCTGCTACTGATAAGATGCTCGAGAATCTCTGGTATGACTCCCTTGAAGTCAGTAGTGAACGCACTGTTGCCTTCTTCATCTTTGACCTGCGTAGTGTAGCATATGTTCTTGGAGATAATGATAGATGGATACAGAGAGGCAAAGTCAATCACTGCACAATCCTTGTAGATTCCTGGTTTAGGATCAAGAACGTAAGCTCCCTGATAGTTGAACTTATGCTTGAAGTCTTGTTCCTTGTCAAACACATATCCCATCCTGTGAGCATAGAAGTACAGCTGGTTGAAGATCCTCTTCTGTTGACCACTACTGTACATGTCATGAAGATCTACCTTAAACAACTTGCACTGCTCTACTGCTGCAATCCACAATCCCAGCTTCTCCCAGATTCCTAGAGTTAGATCAGAGTCAACATAGCAATAGTCTGCTATCTCTACTACTTTACCTTGTTTGTACTTTAGGAACATCTCACTGTAACTCATGTCCAACTTCTGTCTGCCTAGTAGTTCTTGAGAGATAAAGTCTAGCGAGTACTTCTGCATTGTAAGCTCCATTGAGACGTAATTGTACACATCAAAGCAGCATCTGCCCACAAAGTTGAAGATAACGCATTCCCTAACTCCATAGGCTGAGCTGTTCCAAGACTTGTAGATTACTTCATCTCGGAGGTAGCCTTTCTTCCTCATCCGGCCAGCTTGTGGTATATTTCTCAAGAGAGAGTAGTACTTCTGTAGTATGTACTTCATATCAAATCCCATAATGTTGTAGCCTATGATGACATCTGGATCTTCTCTCTTGATCATAGCAAAGAACTCATCAAGTAGCTCGAACTCTTGCTCGTAGAGTGTAAGTTGGTAGTCATCTATCTTCTGCTCCTGTTCAACAAAGTTCTCAGGCTTTAGTGCCAACACGAAGTTCTCTCTCATGCTACCTTTAGTGAACACCATACTTATCATGAATATCACATCCTCAGGATTTCTAGCGTCAGACATACCACGACTTTGTGAGTAGCATTCAATGTCGAAAGAGAGTAACTTAACTTCAGGTATAGCGTGAATTCTGTCATTAGCATTAGATAGATTGTCAACACTCACCACGTACTCTTCTCGGCAAGTTGTTATGACTCGCTCTGCTGGTACTGCGGTGAATTTAGAGATATGAACCCACCCTATATGATCTATTTGCTTGTCGCTGAAGAACTTGATCATTGGTGACACATCTGTCTCATAGTAGTTAGCTCCAAACTTGCTTGACTTCTTGTTTCCAGTTTGGCGTGCCATCTTGTTCATCTTATCAGAGCTATGAGCTGTTACCTTCTGAACTACTGCAGGTTGGTTGCCACGTAGAAACTTGTATCTTGTCTTGGGCTGCAACTCATACGACTTCTTCTCAACGAAAGCATAAACTCTAAAGTCTGGGACGCGAAGACAAATGCCATCACTAGAGAAGCCTAGTATAGTAATGGACTTGCCATCTATGATCTCCCACTTGGTGATGAACAAATCCATGGAGAAGAAAGAGGATAACCCCAACTTTTAAAGCAACAACAAACGAGGACTAAACCGGCCTGACGCTTTTAAAAGAAGGCCATGTAACTAAGCGGCAACCTGATCAGGCTTCTGGGAAATTCCCATCTTCACTATCAAACTAGTTAGGGTTTCTATCTGGATGTCCTTGTTCTTCAACATGTCAACTAGCTTGCTCTTCGATGTCAAGCTGTAATCACCTTTCTTCCTTGATGACCTGACATTACCGCTAGCCATCTTCGCTTCCTTACGCTTCTCCTTCTCCTCAACGCTCAGATGCTGGTAGCATGAGTCAAGACCTGAAATAGCAGCAGACTTGCAAGGAAGAGACTTGGAGGTAAGTTTGGTGCAGGTTTTCTTTTCTTTATCCATTCTTAGCCTTATATAAATATATATATACTTTTGTGTGTGATCTCATTTGTTGCTTTGCGTTTACCTTAGTTGGCTTTTGGTTGTTGCTTCTGTTCTTCTCCTTTCCTTCTTTTAAAATTAGGCTACTTTCCTGTAGTAGATCCTTCCATCTGATCTCGTTACCTTAATGACGTCTCCATGTGAGAATCCCTTCCAAATCCTAACTGGATCATCGTACAGCATTATAGCAGCATCTTCTAGCTGCATGTCAACCTTTTCGTAGCTTATGTTTCTTCTGCTTCTACTAAGTGGATTTATCATGAGGTTTCGGTAAGGGATATACTCTGCTCCTTCAATATCCATGTATGTGTCATAATTGGTGAGCACTATCTCTAAGTTCTTGCGTTTGGGTTTCTTGTACTTTTTAGTTGGATCAACAAATGTGACGTCAACTCCTCTTGAGGTTGAGAATTCTTGTTTAGCTTGGTCAGGAATCCTTCTTGAGTACATGATGAAGTTCGAAGATATCAGTCAGGAGGTTATCAGAGATAGGTTTGTTCCTATCAACTCGGCTGAACAGTTGACTAATGGAGTTCTCGGTACCAATAACCACAACATTTGCAAGATCTGTGCTGAGGATCCTGATTGCTGCTTCGGTCATCCTGGCTACATTACAGCTCATGATGAGATAATATCGCCATGTCACATTGATGATGTCATAGAAGCTCTGATTAAGACGTGTTGGGATTGCACTAGTGATCTTCGCTTTCTCTTTGAGGTTTTGCAAGGAGGTGACTTTATGAAAACTATTAAGGGTTACGTCAAGAGCTATGGACCAGTTTGTTACATGTGTGGCAGCAAAGTTAGGGTTGACATCAGGTGGGTATCTGAACGCAACTGCTTTATGTCTAAGAACGAACGGGACAACTGTATCGATGAGTTGACTCTGGACAAGCTCCCTACCAATCTTAGCAAGTACACCATGAAGTACATTCCCATCTTTCCTGTCTACAATAATGACATAGATGATCCTAAGAACAAGAAGATAATAAGGAACATAGCCTCTCTCCTTAACCCCGAAGTTAATACATACGAGGTTTATGCTTCTCTGATTGGAATAGAAAGAAGCTCAAGATTTCAGTCAATGAGGAAGATGATATCAAACAAGACTGGCTTGATGGAGCAGAGTGTTCTAGGCAAGAGAGTCAACTTCTGCATGAGATCTGTCATAGTTCCTGACACTAGCTTAGACATTGACGAGGTTCTAATTCCCAGAGCAGCTTTTGTGAGACTGAGACTTCGAGAAGGTGAGCTAGTTCTGTTCAACAGGCAACCCTCTCTAGTTAGGCAATCCATCCTTGCTCTTAAGGCCAAGTCTCGTGATGATGATGAGAAAGTCCTAGCCTTCAACCCATGCTTGTGTGGAGGATTCAATGCTGATTTTGATGGCGATGAGATGAACCTATTTGCGACTAAGAACCTTAACCGAGAACTTGACATGATGCTACCCCAGAACAACCTGATAGCTCTAAGAGATGGAGGCTTAGTTATCTATCCTCACCAAGATACGATGCTAGGTTTGTCATTGAGTGACGAGTTCTCAGGTGGCAACACTAAGAGCAAGGTTATCAGATACATTCTAGACAACTACCAATCCGAAGACGTGAACAAGATGTACAAGACTCTACAGAGAACAGCATACAGAAATCTTGCTGAGCAGAAATTCTCTCTAACAGACTTCAAGAACAGCATTAGCCTCATCATCAAATCTGGAGCTAGAGGTTCAGACAGCAACTGGAACTACATGTTCAAAGAGTTAGGCTCACAATCCATAAGCAACGCAACAGTAGCAGATCCAGCTTCAAGCAACTACATCGCAGGAAATCTCGAGAGAGGCTTGAGCTTTGATGAGTACTTCACACACATGCAGTCAACTAGAGAGAGTATCTGCTCAACAGGAGTAACAACAGCATCATCTGGATACATAAGCAAGAGATTGTCGAAGATGCTAGCACCATTGAAGAAAGAGAATGAAAAGATAAAGATAGGAAACATAACCATTACGAGCTAAAACCAAATGCTAAATCCAAGGCCAACCAAATACCGATTAAGGTAAACGCCAGGATAGGCTCGCTTTCGACTTTTAAAAGTTAATACTTGCAAAATGACGGTCTATTCGAGGCAAACAAGTCAACTCATAATTCCACCAGATAGTTTCATGGAGATTGCTAAAGGAGGTTTCTCCACAATAGTGAGGGTGGTGTCTAAAAGACCTAGGCACTTCACAGGCAAGAACTCTGAAATGTATAACTCCGACGTAAGGAGAAATATCAAACAGGAGATAGAGTTCTGTAATATAATAGTTAACAAGCACGTGAGGGGGTTAGTGGAGATTCATGGCATATCTGGGGATGATATATTCATGGAAGAGTGTTCTCCTGTGTGGATTCATGTGTATAGGCCCGCTTGGATCTGGAATCTTGTTGATGGATTAAGGTATATGCATCAAATAGGTTTCTACCACGGGATGTTTGCCCTGATAACGTAGTTGTAGACAGTAGTTTGCAGCCCAAATTGTGCGACTTTGGAAGAACTTATAAGATAGGATCTGGATTGTATCTGTGCCGACAGTCATACTACAAAGAGCCAGAAAGAGGAAGGGAGGACCTTTCTGATGTATACTCTCTTGGGTTAACTATATGGGCGCTGGCTAATAAGGCCGAGCCGCTGTTTCCTAATGACAAGGAAGAAGCTTACATCAGCTCCTCCAGTGGTGTTATGAGGGTAATACTCCAAATGATGATAACTGACAATAGCAACTTTGAGTATACAGAATTAATGAAATGGCGAGACAAATTATAAACAAGTGTGGCCATACCGAGTTTGTCAGGGATCAAGATCCTGGTTCCCCTATGTACAGCGGCTCGAAGGACTGCTCAGGAAGTTGTGGGAACAGTATCAGGAACGAGTCAACAAATTGTAGTTCGTGCAAGTACTGCACAACATGTAAGAGGTTTCATTCTTCTGCTAAATAACGGCGAACGGTAGTCTACTTCTCGGTTATCCCATCACGTAGCATGGTGTGTACTTTATCTGTAACAACACATAAGCCAACAAAACATAACCATATCCTTAACCTTTTAAAAGTTAGAATGAGGGCAGTGAAGCTCGAGGGGAGTTGAGACGAGAGTCTTTTAGGACTATCTCTGCTAACCAATCATGTGTACCTATACTATTAGAGAAAGATCTTTCAAAGTCAACAGTCTCCTCGAGAGGACCGTAATCCTAGCTGTGTTGATGACTTCTATCTTAAGCCGGTAAAGCTTCTTAACTCTAATCCATGGAAGTTCAACACCCTATTCTCAGTCAGAAGAGAGATAGTTGCTCTAACCAAGCTACAGCATCCTAACATCATGAAGTTCTATGGAGTAAAGGTTGAGAGTGGCTTAGTTAAAGGCTTGTACTTAGAGAAGTATGACTACACTCTGAGCTACATGCTAGCCAAGAAGGTAGTATTCGATAGGATGAGATTCTTCAAGCATCTTGTTGACGTTGCGGGTTACATAAGATCTGCTATTCACGTTCATGGTGACATTCATGATGAGAATATAATGGTTAAGGCAACTGATGCTTCATTCCCCTACCTGATTGACTTTGATTGCTGTGAAAGAGCTGGAACCGAAATAACAACTACAACTAAGTGCTTTGGCGAGCCTAGATCTAATGTTATTACTTATGGTTGTGATTCTAGCGCTCTGTTGGAGGTATTTAAGTTGTTGTTTATGTCTTAGGTTGGGTTTGCGCTTACCTTTCTTAGCATTTGGTTGGGTTGTTCTCTCTCTGTTTGTTTTAAAAGGTAGGGTTGGCCTTGGATTTAGCTTTGGCGTTGGTTTTAGCTTGTAATGGTTTTGGCGTTGGTTGTTGATGTATTCTAGGAGAGTTTCTACTCCTTCACTTGTGTTAAGATCTAATTCAGCTCCAACCTGATGCGGCAATTCACTTCCTTCATCTAGGTAAAGCAATGCTATATTAGGACTCATAGAAATCCCATATCTACACTCAACGTCCCTCATGTAACCAGCGAGCCGAACTAGACACCTTCTTGTAGAGTTCTTTGAGTAGAGCTTCTGGATCCTCAGCTGGGGTTAGAAGAGAGAGAGTTGCTAACCATCCTCTCTTTGATTTCAGCAATAGACTTGTCTAGGTCAGCTCTTAGTATCAATGCTTCTGCAAGTTTCATGATTGCGTTGTACCTGTTCCTGCGACCACTTGTGGACTTTTTTAAAAGTCGAAAGCAAGCCTGTTCTGGCGTTTACCTTAATTGGTATTTGGTTGCCTTATCCTTTCGACAAGTCTGTTCACAAGCTTCTTATCTAGCCTTCTCAAACTCTTCCGGGATCTGAGAAAGAAATAAACAACAACCAAACGCTAAGAGAGAGGGAAAGGCAATGTAGACATGACACTAAGAGGTTAGCTAGTTAATCCCTTCCTAATGAAGTTCTCGTACTGCTTACCATTCTTCCCAACTTCCAATTCGTGCAGGAAGCTTCTGACCAACATCACCTTAGGGTTTCTCATAGAGGTAAGAAGCATTGGTTCCTTCATGATCTCTAGGGTTGGATGGTTAGAGAAACATATGCTACCACATTCGTCTGAAAGAAGACCATACCCTGAGAACTCCCAATCTAATACAGACTTGATGGTACCATCATGATTCACTATAATGTTTCTTGGTTTGAAGTCTCTGTGAACAAAACAAACCTGATCCTCAAGTACCACACTCATTATCTTATCAGAAACCTCATTGCTAAAGGTGGGAGACCTGGTAAGCCTATTCATGAATTTCTCAGCATATTCGTATTTACTCAGTAATGGACAAACACTGGACATGTCAAGGCTGTGTATCTTGTTGAGTACACTCTTCATGTTCTCTTTAACCTTTTCAAAATCCTGAAGGCGAAGGAAATGGGCCTCCATTGTCTCTCCATGAACAAACTCTTCAGTGAGGAAGTCTACCTCTCCTACCCTCTCGAACTTAAGTGCCCTAGGACAAAGGTTGAAGCCCTTTCTGTTGAGTTCTCTTAGTACTTGGTATTCATGCTCCAATGACTTCCCGCTCGATGCCTTTATTATTACGTCACCAGATCTAACTACTATCTTGCCATTGAAGTTCTGTATGATGTTGAAATTTTCTTCCTCAACATAATCCTTGACAACTGAATCCATTTCAACAATGAAAGATATTTGTAATACAGAATGAAAACTATCAATTTGAAATCCCAGAACTGCCTAGGCTCGGTAGAAGATGCTCACAGATCTGTAAACAGATCTAGGGAAGTGATAGAGCTAATGAGGAATCTCATAGATAGATACAACCTCAGGAGTAGAGTGGGAGTCTGTCTCCTCCACAAACACTTCGACATAGAGGAAGACGAAGTTATGGTTAGGTATGCGAGCAATAGCGACATCATATCTGAACCTATATTGACACATAGTGGTCTCCTTACTACTCGTTATCCCATCACGTAGCATGGTGTGTACTATTACCTGTAACAAATAAGCCATAAAAACAAAATAATACTAAACCCATAAAACATAACCATATCCTTAACCTTTTAAAAGCATCTAACTTCTTAGCCTTAGTGTTGGGCTTGCGTTGGGTTTGCGTTTACCTTAGTGTCATAATTGCGTTGCTAGCCCTCTTTCTCTGTTTGTTTTAAAAGGCAGGGTTGGCCTCGGATTTAGCTTTTAGTTGGTTGTTGGTTGCGTTTTTGGTTTTGGCGTTGGTTGTTTATGTCTTAGGTTGGGTTGGCCTCTTTCTTAGCATTTGGTTGGTTCGAGCCGCTCTAACGTACCTCATGTAGCCAGCGAGCTGAACTAGACACCTTCTTGCGTCCTTATCACTACTCTTACACTCAACCATTAGTACAACAGTGTTTACATCTCCTGTCTGCTCGATTACTTCGATGATAGCTACATCAGATCTCTTCATGGCTCTCGTTATTCCAACTGCACACACAGGAAATTCCCGTATCACTAGGAAGTTTCTATCCGCCGTCTTGTTTGTATGTCTTACTACTTCCTCAGCAAACGCACACACGAAGGCTTCGTCACCACTTATTCTCTTGAGCCATCCTTTGATAAAATCTTATAGCGTTCATGATTAAATATCCTTTGTAGGTATGATGCCTAAGACGTTTTTTAAAAGTCGGTTTAGCTGATGCCACGATGTTGAATAACTTACTGAATCCACCAATCAGAGACCTATACTCAGAAACTAGCCTCCTCAACCACACTACCATCTAAGTTAGAAGAGAAGCTTTCATGAGACAGACATAACAACTAACAGCTAAGAAAGAGGGAAGAGGCGACGCAAACGCTAACAGTTATCGAGACAGTGTCTGCACCTCTTGTCTACTCTACTACTTCAACAACGGCAACATCAGATTCAGAGAAGCTAGTTTCTCGTTCTTATTCTTAGTTGCCTTTCCCTCTATCCTAGCCTTTAGTTGCTGGGTTGCCCTAGCTTCTTTAGTCTTTTAAAAGTCTGTCCAGCTAGATGTTGGCCTGAGTTGGTCTCCTCTAATTATCTTGTCCACCTTTCCAATTACTTCATCACTAGCATCAGTCCATGACTCATCTGGTTCTTCTGTAGTTATTTCAAATCTGTGTCCTGCCCATGGTCCACGACAAGTACTGTCATCACAATCTATTGCCATTGTAGAGTCTGTAGACCAGCAAATCTGAATTAGAAGTACTTGCCCGATTCTGATCTTTAAGTCTTTTGGGAGGTTGCCAATTCTCACGTATTCCTTGCTTGTTATGTTGCGTAGGATGCTGTGTGTGCTTACCTTTCTGTATCCTACTTTAAGATCCAAGCGTGTCAGCCAACTTCCGAGAAATGGCTCTTCAATAAGTGGAAGCCGGAACGAATCGGCAGCGTTGTACAAACCCCATCGCCATCCCCAGTCTCTTCACTAAACTTAGCTTCTTCTGTAGCTTTGAGGAAACCTTTCGGGTAATCTCCAGCGTAGTCACCAATACATATGATGCGCTTACCCTTCCATGAAGCTAGCTTAGAAACAACACGATGAACTACTTCACGAAAGCTACTACATAGGCTACCAAAACGAACGAGAGCTCTTACGTCATCGGAGAGGAACACGCATATCTTGTCCAGTACTATGAGAGGAAGGTTCAAGTTGTTAAGTCTGTTCATCTCCCTAACTTCTCCTTCATGTTGGGCAGAGTAGATGAACACAGTCAGAAGCTTCTCTACCATTCTAGGTGAATACATATACAGAAGTTCCCCAAACTTTCCTAAGTTGTTTGTTGACTGGTTGTTGTCAACGCATACGATCTTCCAGTACTGTCCCATTGTGGCTAATATTTCCTTAGAGATACAGCGCTGCCGTAGTACTTTTAAAACAAACAAAAGGAAAAGACAAACCCAACCAAACGCTAAGAAAGGTAAGCGCAAACCCAACGCAAGCCCAACACTAAGGCTAAGAAGTTAGATGCTTTTAAAAGGTTAAGGATATGGTTATGTTTTATGGGTTTAGTATTATTTTGTTTTTATGGCTTATTTGTTACAGGTAATAGTACACACCATGCTACGTGATGGGATAACGAGATGATATCACAGTGAGTCTTTAGCTTAGACACTAGTTATCAATTGGGATATGCTTGTGTACTGGTTGTCCATGACCTCCCTCTCCACCACTGTTGATAGTTTCACAAGTTCTCCTACCAGGTATAACGCCATTCGAGAACATCCAGGTAGTATTACGGAGAGTATTAACAAGAACTACAGGCTTAGAGTATACAGAAATCCTCCCTGGGCCAGTGACCTCGTGTTCGTCATCGAAGTGGCTGAGGGATATACCAATTCGATTCTCAAGCGAATGACTCTTGAGATAGCTCCATATTTTGCTAACTACTCCTGGGTCAATGAGTGGGCTTCCTTTCGTGGTAGAATACTCCACAGGGATGAGACGATCACGAGCTATGATGCAGTTGTACGGAAACACCTCTTTCTTCAAACTCTTTCTTTCAATGGGAGCCATAACATTGTTGTCTCTCAGAATTACTTCTCCATCTAGGGCATCAAAGTGGCGATGTATCTTCCATATCGCGTAGCTATCCTGAAGCCCCCTCTCTTGAAGAATCTTGAACACACCCTCCAGAACATACCTAGGAACGTCTACGTCTTCGTCTGTAGAAACTTGTAGTGAGTTATAACTGAACATGTTTGATTCTTGAAAGTTAACGGCTAAAGATCTTGTTCACTTCTTGTGATGGACATTAAAATCTCTGAAGTGCCTGAGGGCTCACTTGGGATGTTTCAAAGCGGTTCGATCGAAACTGCGCGAGAGCTTTACCCAGACCAGGATTTTTCCCTAGTGTACGTGTCTACGGCCGGCATATGCGTAACTAACTATGAGACATTCAGCAAGATAAGGTCGGGGGATGACCCGAGAATAGTAAACGAGTACAATGTTCTCATGCTATTGTCCAAGGAGAGACCCAGGTTCCAGATACCTCAAGTAGTTGACTTCGGTAGAAGCAAATCTGGGTGCGCTTACCTTACCACGAGGTACATACCAGGAGAAACACTCGGAAAAGTATCAAAGTCGCAGATCATTACAGCTGAGTTCATCACCAACTTGTGGAATGACATCGCTGAAGCTAGGGAGTGGATGTCTACTTTTCCCAAAACCCGCAACAGAAGCTGTGAAATAGAATATCGAGAACCAACCAAGGAATACTACATCTCAAGGCTTGAGAACAAGTGTAAGTATCGACCTAACCTGCTTAGCGACAAAGACTTAGAAGATATAAAAGGAATGTTACAAGAAGTAGACTACGAGAATCTCGAGTTGCGATTCTGTCACAACGACTTGAGTCCTGATAACATTATGGTTGATAAAGATGGGAACTTAGTCGCTATCATCGACTGGGAAGACTCCAAGATCTGTTCTCCCATTTACGAAGAAGTAGCTATCAGGAACTGTAGCGATGACTTCATAATGTCTAGGTTGCCTGTCTTAAACGCATCTATGATGACTAGTCCTATATACATATTTGAACTATTGATGGCAGCATATGCTCACAACACAGATTCATTCGTGAGAAGTATGTCAAGGTTGCTAATTAGTAGATATAAAGCAACGAAGGGTGTCCGACCCTAGCACTTGAGTCGGCGTCATGTCCGCATAAACTTGCGAGGAAACCCCAACTAAGGTAAACGCGACCCCACCTTTTAAAACAAACAAAGAAAGAGGGGAAGGCAACTAAGGGCTAAGAAAGAGAATTGAGACGAGAGTCTTTTAGAACTATCTCTGCTGACCAATCATGTTCGATCTATCTAATATAATTAGCACCACTTGTCCTCCTGCTAGTGTTGACAAAGTGATAGACTTCGGTATTGGTATTAGGCAGTTCCTAGGCAAGACTGTAGCTCATGGGTGTCTCAGTATCGACGGTGGACCTAGAGATGTAAGGAGAGAGCAAGGCGTTCTCTTGAACTCAATAGGCTTCGACTTTCCGCACTACTCGGTGCACGCAGAGTATTATCTTGGAGATAACCACATAAATACAGCTGTGAAAGAGGGAGAAAACATCGAGATACAACCAACCGTAACTGAACCAACACTCAATGGTGGAATTCTTATGTTCAACGTAGTTCGCTCTCAGAACGTGAATACTGGAGCTGTTGTGTTTAGTTACCATAACAACAAGAATGTGTGCTACGACTACATTAAATCGCTCTTCTAATCTCTCGCTCGGTCTTTTAAAAGCAAATACAATCACTAACCCACTCCATAATACTCATCAATCATGATACTCTTGAACAGTATGAAACACTTAAGTATTCTCTTTCGGTTAGGAATATCTGCCATTCCCTGACTCTTCCTTCTTACTCCCAATAGAGGATCAAAGCGAAACACTGTTGTTACCTCTTCAGGGAAAGTCCCAAACCTGACAGCATTGTCCAGACTACTACCTACTTTTACTTTGTAGAATACTGGATTTGTTCCTACCATTGTGATGCAAGGGAATACGTATTCTCTAACTTCTTCCAATCCTAGATCCTTACTGAGAACGTTGTTGTTGTACTGGAATGCTGCTATTGCTTCCGCTATCACTTGAGGTTCAGGATCACTCCACGAGATATGAGACTTGTCTTCTTGCAACAACATCAGGAGCATGTCTCTACTCATCACACAAACATCTGTCTTAGCGCAAGTATTCTCTCCACACATGAGAAGAGGAATGTTCTTACGAGTTCTGATAATCCTTCCATTTCCTTTGTAACCTAACATGTTCAGAAGAAACACAGCAAAGTCATCGACAGCGCTCTCTTCGGCTTCCTTTATCTTCATAGCTAGATCCAAGTAGGTAAGGAACTCTTGAACATACTCTTCCTGTTCAGCTGACGGGAAGACTCCACTCGTAATTCCTTCTGATACGCTATCTAGTCTTACGTCGTCTACACAAGATCCAAAGAATTCTCTGTCTGTTTGGTTCACTACCTTTATGTTGTAAGAGTAGAGATCGTTGGATGTCCAGTTGCTGCCAGATCTTGCGCTCCTGATCACGTTAGACATCTTCGTATTAGCTTTGTTATTATGTTATTTCGTCTCTGGTTCTTCTCTTTTAAAAGGTAACATAGCGTTTACCTTAGTTGGCTTTTGGTTTTTGGTCTTTAGTGGTTATATGATAATTGTCTGGTTTTGTTTTTGTTATTCGCTTTTCTTTTGTTTCGTTTTCGCGTTTGTTCCAGTCCGAAATGAAAGTTTCTGTTAGCGTTCTCTCCCTAGCTGCTATAGCTACTGGAGGTTTGGCGTCTACTTGCCCATCTTCCTGTGTTACCGATCGTGACAAGTGGACTGTGTATCATGACTGGGAGGCGCTAATCATGTGTCCTGGGGTTGTGATCTTTGACTCTGTTCTTCCTGATCATAGTGCTGCTGGTCCAGTTACTATTAGGGCTTGTTTGGGAAATAAGTCTGGTAACTCGACTGTTGCTGATGTTAGGTTCTTGTCTGGTCATCAGAGTGTTGGTGGTGCTTCTGTTCCTCTTCGTAGTGTTGCAGCTCAGGGTAAGCATCAAGAGGTTATGTTGCCTCTGAGAGAGTTTGGCAAGTCTCAAGTTCAGTATGCTTTGTCTGGTTCGACTGTGACTGCTCAGGTGTTGTGTAAGGATCAGAGGAGTAAGTACTTTAGTGATAGTGTTAGTAACTTAGCTAGTGTTGAAAAGAGGGCTAGGCAAGAGGTTGCAGCTTGCGATGCTTCTACTAAGTCTCCTCTTAAGGTTAAGCGTGCTACTTGCTCTACTGCTACTGTTGTGCCTGGCGACTCTTGCTACTCTTTGTCCGTGAAGTGTAACATCACTCCTGCTCTGTTTGATTCCTACAATCCTGGAATTTGTGGTTCTCTTCAGGTGGGTCAGAGGGTTTGTTGCTCTTCTGGTACTCTACCTGATCTTACTCCTCAACCTAATCCTGATGGTAGCTGTTTTTCTTACAAGGTTGTCTCAGGTGACTACTGTAGTCTGATTGCTTCAAGTAACTCTCTTACTGTTGCTAAGCTAGAGCAAAACAATGGGCAGACTTACGGTTGGTTTGGTTGTGGTAATCTCCAAGTGGGACAGATGATATGCCTCTCTTCAGGTACTCCTCCGCGTCCCACTCCTGATCCTAATGCTGTGTGTGGACCTTTAGCTCCAGGTGATAAATATGGTAGTGAGTGTCCTCTTAAAGCTTGTTGCTCGCAATGGGGATACTGTGGCACAACTTCAGAGTTCTGTGATGTGATAACAAGTAGTACTGGTGCACCTGGAACGCATGGATGTGAAAGCAACTGTGGTACTCAGATAGTGTCAGGTAGTCCTCCAGCCCAGTTTGTTAGGATTGGTTACTATGAAGGATGGAATGGTGACAGGCCTTGTCTCAATATGGGCATAGATGATATAGATGTAAGCAAGTACTCTCACGTTCATTATGCTTTTGTGAACATAGACGTTAACTTTAATCCAGCTGTGAACTTGGGTGAGGCTCAGAAGTGGAGAGAGTTTATTGGAATGACAGGAGTCAAGAAGATAGCCAGCTTTGGTGGTTGGGCTTTCTCGAACGAACCAGGAACTTACGCTATATTTACTGATGCTGTGACTGATGCTAACCGTAATCTGTTTGCTCAGAAGGTGGTTAGTTGGATGGTTGCTAATAACCTGGATGGAGTTGACTTTGATTGGGAGTATCCTGGTGCTACAGATGTTCCTGGTGTTAGTGGTCGTGGTCCTAATGATGGCAGAAACTACTTGAGCTTCCTCGCATACATTAAGTCTATACTTCCTCCTGGTAAGAGTCTGTCTATTGCTGCTCCTGCTTCTTATTGGTACTTGAAGAACTTTCCCATTGCTGAGATGGCGCCACTGCTAGACTACATTGTGTACATGACTTATGACTTGCATGGTCAATGGGATTACAACATTCCCTCGCTTGGTCCTTACTTGAGATCTCATGTGAACCTTACTGAAGTTAAAGGATCTTTGTCTATGATTACGAAGGCTGGCGTTCCTAGCAGTAAGGTTGTGGTTGGCGTGGCTAGTTATGGAAGATCCTTCAAGCAAGTAGATCCTAACTGCAGTGGTCCTAATTGCCAGTTCTCCTCTAGTACTGCTAATCCAGGTAGATGCACAGGGACAGGTGGCTACATTGCTACAGCTGAGATAGATGAGATATTAGCTAGCGGTAACTTCAGAGGACGTACTTACGATGCCGTTAGCGATAGTGACATACTTACTTATGGTACAGATCAGTGGGTAGCATGGACAACTCTTGCTTCAACTTCAACTAGAACTAGTCTCTACCAAGGATTAGCAATGGGTGGAATAGTAGAGTGGGCTATGGATCTGGCTAGAGATTACGGTAAAGGAATGAACGTGAACTGCAAGACGTCTGGTTACACTAACTTATTCAACTTTCTGGCTGCAGTTAACCCAACCTGCACACCTCATAACTTGATTGCTTCTATGATTCACGACATGAACCTAGCTGCTCAGATAGGATGGTCACAGTTGTCTAACCTAATTCCAGTAGTTAATGCGGCTATTAGCGTCATAAACCAAGCTATGCCACAAGTTCTAATTCAAAACGGTAAACCTAATAGCAACATAGTTATACCTTTTGCAAGTCCTCAAGCCTCCATTTCCAATTTCATGAACGCAGTAAACACTTGGCTAGGCAGTTCGAAGGCTTCTGATCTATCTAAGGGAATCTCGGACGACCTAGAAGCTGCCGTTACTGGACTATTTGGTATCATGAGGCCGTTTACCAGGATACCGAGTATTATCCAGGCTATCATAGATGGTGGTGTTCCATCGAATCGTGCAGATGCTTTAGCGGTTGTGTTGGGAATAGGAGAAGCAGCAGGCGACACTGTAGCAACATCATCTCCCAACCGAAGTGGTATCGATGATATGGTTAAAGCTATCAACCAAGCTGCTAAAGAGATAGTTGCTAACATACGCTTAGGTGATGCGTCAGGCTTCGGAGGTAGTAGTGGAGTAAGTCTTCCCCCGATCGATTCGTGTACTAATCCTCTAGCCGTTCTGTGTAGGTCAAACTTCCTAAATGGAATAAGCAAAGGTTTGCCTTCGATAGCTGCTCTTCGTGAGTCCTTACTTAGTTCACCAGGAACATGGGCCCCCGAAAGTCACGCCAGTGAGACCGTCAAAGAACAAACGGATGAAGGAACATCAGGAGATAAGGTAAACGAGCGAGAGGATAGGCAGGATGAGGATCGAGAGATTTGTCCCGTACCAGCTGCAGGTATTGCTAGTATTATGAAGAAACGTTCTCTAGCTGAAGTTCAGGTGTGCCTTAACAAATACACAACATGCCCCGAATTTGACGCCAAGGTATACAAGCTCCAGATTGCTGATAATAACAACCTACCGTCCTATGTGGTTAACCTTAATGGACGGTCTATGGGAGTTGCTTGTAACGTAGCCTTCTATCTTCTAACTAGGAACCTTGAAGGCAACAAGATATTTACTTGGGCGGATGAGAGTGAGAGAAGAGGCCGTGGATTCCTAGACGACTTCTCGTGCTGCAAAAGAGATGAGAATGATATCGAAAGAGAGTTCCAGAGAGACGAATTCCCGTTCCAGTCAGTGAGAGAGGGAAAGACCGGCAATGATTATGATGTGTCTATACTGTGTGTTTCCGGAGAAGAGAACGAGCGAGATGGTTCGTATTTTGGTGGATTCAAGCGAGGGAGAGGAGAGCACAAGACTTTTAACCCATTATCCCCAGGCTCCCCGGAAAGACCGAAGGGAGTTGAGCTGAAAGGTGGTGACAAATTCAATGTGTTAGTGAGAATAACCCCACAGCAGTTCATTGGCATCTGTTGTGACAGTGGTCACGCTAGTAATCCATCCAGAGTAAGGAGCAGCTATAACAATGTCTTTATGACTGGAGCAGGCTTCTAAAATGTGGGTGAGACAGAAGTCTTTTAAAACAAACTGAAAGAGAGGCCAACCCAACATAACCAAATGCTAAGAAAGGTAAATGCAAGCCCAATCAACTAGCAAGTCTTCTTTTTCTTCTTCTTCTTCTCTCATCTCTTCCTCCCAATTCTCTCCTAGCAAGCTCTCCGCTACAGCTCTAAATCCCTCCCAGTCATCTGCCATTCCTCTTACTCTTGCATCTATGTCTATCAGCACTATATCAAGGTTGTTATCTACTAGTACGTTTCCTCTTGTGATGTCATTGTGTATGAAGCCATTCTCGTGTATCTCCTTGATGCATCTTCGGAGTTGCCTCAGTCTGAACACGCTCTTGTGGTTGGATGCGTTTGGTTCCTTAGATTCCCTCATATGTTGTTCCCAAATGTCCAAGCCATGATAAGGCATCTTGTATCCAACTACAACACCATTATACAGTACTAACCCCTCTACTTCAACAATGTTTGGAACTCCACAGCATCTTAGTGTGATTGTAGTTATTATGCCTCTATACATATGTTCCTCATCGAATGTATCGCATATCTTATAGACACTATCACCTATCCTGTAGACATCATAGACGTATAGACACTTAGAGCTCTCAAAGTCTAGTGACTCTACCTGGTAAGTTGGTAGCTCTCTCAGAATCCTAGCTGCCTCCTGATTGCTAGCAGATGAGGCAAGATCACTAACAGTTAAGCCAGTGTACTTCTCGTATACTCTTATCCCGAAGTTGCTGAAATCCTTTAGCAAGTCCATGAGGTTTGGAATCAAGTCTTCACCAATTCTCTCATCAGGAATGCTAAACAGTATGGTAACACTGTAAGGAACAACTAGGTTATCAAAGACTTTGTTCATCTCATCAGAGATCAGCTGCTGGCGTTCTACTACTTCTTTTCCGTCTTCATACGAATAACCATACGAAGCAGTCAGCAACTGATTCCTGTAAGCTAGAGAAACAGTAGTTCCATCATCAAGGAAAGATCTTGCAACCTTTATCATCTCTGATTCACTTGCCTGGTTTACTTCTTGGATTTCTCAGCATGTTGGGATCACTTAACATCACGATGAAACTCTCGTGCAAGATCAAGTGCACTATATGTGGAGGAATACACAACTTTGGCTCAGAAAGTGGATGCACGTGCCCTAATATAAAGAGTACTACGAAGGGCTGCGTCAAGTGTCCTAAAGAGAAGAAGGCATAATTCTAGCTAATCTCTCCATCACCTCGTTATCCCATCACGTAGCATGGTGTGTACTATTACCTGTAATTCTATAAAACCATAAAAAGAAGAAAACCAACAAAAGCCACAAAAACATAACCATATCCTTAACCTTTTAAAAGTCGAAGGCGAGCCTATCCTAGCGTTTACCTTTCCTAGCGTTTGTTTGCCTCATCGCCTTCAAGCTGTTCCAGGGAATCACTCCACTGTGGTCAGCTACGCATACGCCAGTTGTACGAGCCGCTCTGTCGTAAAGTCCTGATCAGGACAAAGCTTCCCTGCTCTATCTGTGTGGCTATCCTGGACTACTTGTCTACCAATCATGACAACATCAGGTTTTGCTTCACAGGTTCAACTTGCAACAAGTACAAGAAGTTCGTGAATCTTTCCAACAACCATACCATAGTAGAGTTACCAGCAATATCAGATGACAACTTCATAAGCAAGTACGAAGCATTGCAGTTGCGTTTACCTTAATTGGTATTTGGTTGCTAGCCCTCTTTCTCTGTTTGTTTTAAAAGGCAGGGTTGGCCTCGGATTTAGCTTTGGCGTTGGTTCTTATCTGTTCATAGTTCTCTTAGCGTGTAGCCTATTATGCTTCCTTCTATTATGTCCATTCCTAAGCGGATCGGGTTTATACTTATACTTGCTCTCAAGCCTTGAGATGTAGTGTTTCCCGGTTGGTTATACGTAGGGCAAAAATGTCTGAGGAAAGTTTCGCACCAGGAAGATAGCACATTCGGAAGTAGACGTCGAGAAGTGGAACATGACTAAGTATAGCAGTCTCGATAGGTGGATAGTAGAAAATCTCATGTTCTCTGAGGAGCAGTTTGATTCCTTCCCAGAGAGAACTAAAGTCTTTCTTGTCGAGCAAGCCAAGGCTACAGACTCGGGCACATTGTTGAGTAAATCTAACGTGGCAGACATGTGCGGGGAACCTTATGAGAAGATCCTGTTCAATAGTCCTACAAAGCTCGTGTGTCTTACTAAGAACTTCTACTTTAAGCAGACCAAGACGTTCCGCGGAAACTTTGGAGAGAGATACAACAGAGTAACGGATATAATAAGGGATTGCACGAGCATACTTGTGCCCTTGGTTATAAGATATGGCGATGACTATGTAGTAACTGAGAGAGTAAGCGGAATTACCTTCAAGAGCCACAACATTGAAATACTGAAGTATTTGTACAGGGAGTTCAATAAGATAGATATAAACACTCTCAGGGATATTGGGATGAACAACTGTTGGATAAGAGATGCAAACGGGTTCTACGAAGACTTCAAGTCGTATGTTACAGACAGGTGCAAGAATCTCGTTAAAGCCAGAGGTAACCAGCTTCCACCAGACTTCGGGTCGGTCTTGGAGAGGCTAGGTGAGAAGATGAACCACGAGTCCAGATTCAACCACGGCGACTTACAGCCTCAGAACATAATGCTCAACGATAAGGGAAGGATAGTCCTAGTAGATCTGGAATTTGCTTCTGTCTACCCAAAGTACACAGTACAACTCCTTATGGAAACCGTGTTCTCAGGATTTCCGGAAATATCCAGGATACCCGAGGAAGTGAGGATGATAGAAGAGATGTTCTATCTGTTTGGAATAAACGAGATTGAGAAGGCAAAAAGCTTAGCGAACAGTATATACACTCAGAATGAAGAGTCATCCCAGATTTGTCATTAACTGCTGTCCCTGTTGTGGAATATCAGTAACCTGCTCTGGTTGCAACGGGTTTTGTCATAGTTGCAATCCCGTCAGCTCTGGACAACCAGTGGCTTGTCTTACAGGAGACTGCTATCCTGGTGCCAAGTGTCCCGGTCACAGCTAGTAACTACCCTGGTGATACTACTCGTTATCCCATCACGCAGCATGGTGTGTATTCTTATCTGTAAACATATAAGCCATAAAAATAAAATAACACTAAACCCATAACAACACATGGTAGTCTGCTACCCGTTATTCTGTTACGTAAACAGACTTTTAAAAGCCGAAAGCAAATACGAAGCATTGTGACTAGTACTGAAGTTGCTTCACCACCTTCTCGTGTTCTGGGAAATCACTTCACTATGATCAGCTACACATACGCCAGCTGTAGATACGTACACTATCATAAAGTCTCGATTAGGATAAAGCTTCCTTGTTCTATCCGTGTGCTAATCATGACATGGCTTGCTCTGTTTTGTTGCCTTTAAAATTGTTTCCGTTATCAATCTGTTAACTTGCAATCTTTTCATACCACGTGAATCATTCCACAACCCACTATGTTGCACGCTTCTCCTAACTCTAAGAAGGCTTTGTATCTTTCTAGCTATGTAAGAGCTAAGAGGAACATCATCAACAAGGCAATAGCTGCTGCTCATGGCTGTACGGAAGAAGTCATGGCCAAGCTGAGAGCCGCCCAGTCTAAGCCTCTTGCTTTCATGCTTGACTTGATGAATGAGTACAAAGCTAGAGCAATAGCAGAGAGTAATCCTATGTACTGGGAACATGATAGGAAACTTAAGAAGTACGGCCATCTCCCAGATAGTTACGTCGTCCCGGAGGAATACGATCAAGAAGAGGAATCAGAGGAAGAAGAGGAATCAGATGATGAAGAGTCGGAAGAGGAAGAGGAAGAGGAAGAGGAAGAGGAAGAGGAAGAGGAAGAAGATTCGGACGATGAAGAGACAGAGTTGAGTTTAAAGGCTGCGAAGTTTTGCTACATGAAGGTTGATGATAAGGAAGCCTACGACGAGGCTAAACAGATCCATGCAGAGATCCTAAGGGTAAAGGATGAATTGGCTTACTATCGTCTCGGAGGGCTAGAGAGTTTCTTTAAATACTACGAGAAGTTGCAGCTCTCCAAATCAGAACCAATACCAGAACCAGAACCGGAACCGGAGCCTAAACAAGAGACTGAGCCCGTGTCACTACCTCCTACCCCTCCCGAGTCTGATGTTGCCTTCGATGAAAAGTTAGAACTTGATGACCAGACTGAACCTGAGCCTGAGCTTGAAACCATACCCAATGAGGAACCCAAGCCTGAACCCGAGTTACCACCGCCTTCCTTTATCAATAAATCTTTACTAGATGCGATGAGAGAGAAGGTGGAGAGATTAAAGAAGAAGAGCGATCGAGTATCCATAAACAAGATGATAACAATGCAGTCAAAGATCATGGAGTACGAGAGAGAAATATACTACATGGATAAGAAGATGAGAGAGGCTCGTATGAGAGGAACTAATGAAAAGATTACAAAAGAAGAGTACTTTGAACACAAGCAGAAGAAACACAGCACTAGAGATAGGAGTTATTACGAGCTTGTCCCAAAAGCTTGTGCATGCGAAGTATGCAAAGAAAAAGTCTATAGAGGAGATGAGATGCCTGAAGCCTTCATGGACGAGGAGGGTGATGATGAGGAAACTCTTCTCAAGAAGGATGCGCTAAGGGATGGTCATGTATACAAAGTAGAGAAGAAGAATAGAATGCAAATGCACATGATGAAGAAGACGCATGTAGACGAATGGTATGATTTGGTTTACAATCGGGAAGCTATAGAATACTGCTCCGTCAATGGGATAGAACACGATGACCACACGATGATTCACGAGGTGAAGAAGAGGTTGATGAATATAGACTTCAATCCCTGTATCGTGTTGCGGACAGCCCCATGGTATGATTCGAAGCATAACAATTGGTTCATGCCCGATCTCGATAAAGAGATAGTCGAGAAAGTCTCACGTCCGCCAGCAGAGGGGATAAAGGGGTGTTCCTATATGAAATCCCTAGATAAGATACCACTGAGAATGGAGTACATTGCAACCAAGAGATTGAACCAACAGCCAAATACAGACAAAAGATTTGGTGATATGGGATGGGAAACAAGGAGGAAAAGATTGTGCTATTACTACTATAGATGGTTTGGCGTTAAGTCCTATCATCCACAGATGTTCGAGTCTTCATATGCACTATGTCTCACGAGAATAGCTAGAGTCATGAGGCTTAGTCTGGAAGTAAGGCTGTTTGCTTTAGAGAAGGATCAGGACTACCTGAGGGAGATGAGAGAGGATATATACAAGTTGTTCTTAATTCAGGAAAAGAATATGGGACAAAAGAAGGTTCTTACTAGTTATTACGCTTGTGCTGGTGCTTACTTGCGACAGATGTATCTAGAGTCTCAGATTCTTTTGAAGGAGTTCGGAGAAGAAGTTAGATGTAAAATTCCTTTGCAATTCGCTTGGATAGACATTAAGTGGACAAAGCCAAATAAGGCTCGAAGTAATCCTACACTCGATAGAACCATGTTGCCAAAGTATGTGGATTACAAGCTATGGAGGAGGAGAAGAGCATCGAGAAACAGGGATGTGCCGCTAGAGGACATCATGATGGGAAAACATGATAAGGAGGCTGACGAGATATGGATTGATGATCCTTACTTTATGGATCCACAGAAGCTTTATGAGTTACATCAAGAGGGCTATGTGAGTCCAGACTTTAATAGAAGAATAGCGCAGTACCGAGCGGGCAAAGTATTCGAACCGTTGCGGGAGAAGATGATAACATTCGAGGAGTTTAAGGGGAATAATATGGACGACATAGGTAAAGACTTCGGGAGATTTACTATAAGGTTCGTACCCCCAAAGAGGAGGCCATCTTGGATAAAGCCACGTAAACTCACAGGGAAAGAACTTGTGAGTCAATCAATAGCGATGTTTAATTACGACAGGGACGAAGTCAAGTCCATCAGAGATCTACCAAACTTCAAATTGGCTTATTCCGATCTCTGTGAGGAACTTGGGTTCAACGTAGAGTTCCCCGTAAAGGAGGTTACGGCTGACCAGTTCTGGACTAAGTTCTATATTATCGATGTTGGCCCTAGCGATCCTAAACACCCCATAATGATGTACAGAGACAAACTTAGAAACGGCTCAGAGAAACTAGCATATTATATCAATAAAACAACCCTCAAGGCAATGATGAGAACCGACAAAACTAACCATGCAATCTACCTCAAAGTCAAGTGGTTCTTCAATCTATTAAATACTTACAGAAGAGAGAGAGAGGACGTTGACTCCCGCTACTACGATGACATGGAGATAATGTTTGGTATGAGTCATCTCGAGAAGAAACACCATATCTCAAAAACGGTAGATCTGGATGAAGCTGTATTTAAGGAGTTTGATGAGGAATACGTAGCGAGAGGACAACGTGGAAAGATGAAGAGCGAGCATGTAAGTGATATTCTAAGAAACTACACTAAGAACATGAATATGCTATGGAGCTCAAGGGGCTGGAACCCTGTTATCGTACATGAGTGCTTTAACTACTACTGGTTAACAGCGAAGAGAATAACCGAAGCGAGAAAGAACTGTTTGGAGTTTAACTTTTCTGAGAAGGAATGGGGAGAATTCATGGATATGAAAAATAAGGGAAACCAATTAGCAAAGAAGAAGAACGATTACAAAGAAGGAGTCAGGAGTCCAATTGATCTCATAGTAAAAAGGTACGTTGCGAGGCTCGAGAGTCAGAAAGTCGAGAGTCGGAAAGCTGGAAATAGCATGAGGGTGATAGAGTATCCATACTAAGAGATAAGTGAGCGCAAGTTGTGATTCATACTACTACATCCGCAGCGAGTGAGTCAATAAATATGTCAATTACCGGAGGAAAGGGAGCGTTTCAGGAGTCTAACCCATACGTTCTCAGGGGTTCGAGAGAGGCCACAATCCTTTTTCATAGGTTCCTGAGAGAGGAGCTACGATTCGACTTCTGCTCAAGTGCTTTAGAGCTCATTCGAGAGATGGAGTTTTGGAGGCTATTGGCAATCAGTAAGCGCTTCCCTCCAGGCTTTTCGTACGAGAACAACGATACAGGATGTGTCCTATTCAGGTCCAAAGCGGCTCGCAGACATTAAAGCAGATTTTGTTTATGATGTCGATATTTTTGACAAGTTCTATCTCGCTCTGATAGGGTCTAAACGGGCAAGAGAACTAAAAGAATTCCCAAATTTTTACGAGAAGGTCTGGAACGTAGTAGTTCTTGACGACGAGAACGAGGTGAGCCTTGTTGGGAGAAATTTGACTGAGAGGTTCTTAATGGATAGAAGACTTGACGACCTCGAGTATAGTGTAACAATAGGACTAACCCCTGGAGACTTGTCTAAAGTCCTTGATTCGAGCGGACCTCCTATTGATTTATGACATCTCATACGAAGCCACTGCTGTAGGAAAGATTCGAGAAGATGGTAGATATTAACGAGCCAATACGGTACTACTCGTTTCAAGTAGATGACTTTGAGGGTTGTGATCTACTTGAATTCTTCATGGAGGATAGCTTAGATCAAAAAGAGGGGGATCAATAGAATTCAAGGAAGTCCATGAACGCTTCAAGTACTATGTGAAGGAGGAGTATGGGGTAAAGAACGTCACGGCAGAAGGTTTCAAAACAGACCTAAGGAAGAGAGGGTACATACAGTGGGAGGGATGGTAATAGATTGTGAATTCAGATCACGCGAGAAGGCCAACTTTTAAAAGTACACTGTGACACCTGTACAGAAAAGTGAACCGCATCCCAAGTGAGTAGACCTGATCAAGTACTCCTAGCCTCTATTTATCCTCCTCCTCTTCTTCTTCCCAACACCTGGGCTAACTCGACTCACATCTCAGAAACACAGGAACACGAAGATGCAGATTGCTCTCGAGGCCATTCACGGAGACAACACCTTGTACGTCACTAAGGAGACCAAGGAGTCTGACTACTTGTTGCTTCATGATGGAAAAGAAGCCAATGTGATGGAAGACGAAGAGATATCACATCTCATTCACTACGTATTTTGGAGAAGGCGTGGGAGGCTTGTGATTATTCAAGATGAGAACAAGGTGAGGGTGTTCCACTCATTCCTCTCGGTTTCTCTAGAGTTTCACAACTTCCCACGAGAACTAGGACTCATTCAGGAGATGGAGTTCTTGAAGCTACTAGCGATCAGTAAGTGCTTCCGTCCAGGCGCCGTGTTTAAGTCTGGTGGGATAAACAGCGTCTTGATTAAATCCAAGGGTACTGTTCTAATAACTAGTGGAATAGACTGTGTTTATGAGGTCGACACTGAAGAGGAAGGGTTTCTTGCTACAGTAGCATCAAACTTGATTTATGAATTAGAGAGTATCCCTTTCTATCCGTTGAAGATATGGAACCTAATGCTCCAGAGCAGAAACAACGTGGTGACTCTCGTCGTAGAGGATAAGGATGAGGGTGGGGACCGAGCGGCTCGTAGTTTGGATCCTCGTGAGCTTGTTTATAGGAGCCCACCTTACTTGAGAAGTTATGAAGTGGACGAGTTGCTCGAGACAGGTACAGAGCCCTTCAACTGGAAAGATCTCATTGGTAAGTGGTGTGAAGAAGGTAGACCAGGGAGAATCGATAGCTCCATCTCTTTGTTCGTAGAGGATAGTCTGATTCCAGGAGAAGAGAACTCAGAGAGATTCTTAGAGGTCTATGAATCATATAGACTCTATGCTAGAGACAGATATGGTACTAAAAATATCACATCAGATGACTTCGGAATGAGTCTTAAGAGGTTGGGAATAGAGACAGAGGATGGATTTGTAATAGGCTACATGATAAGAGAAGAGAGGGGAAGATGAGAAGGTCGACTTAACCTAAATACTAACAACTAGCTGAACCGACTTTTAAAACAAACCAAAAGAAGATAACCCCAACCAAACGCCAAGAAAGAGGGGAGGCAACGCAGGCATGACACTAAGAGCAGAGCTGGGAATTAGCTGCAAGAAGCAACAGAAGCATCATCATGATAGCTGTAGGTTAGGCTCTTCATACCTATTTCCAAACCTTCTCTGCTCATGTACCACTCGGAGCAAGCAATTCAAGTTGGTAACTACCCCAACGATAACATCATCTTCGCGTGAGACTCTCTAGAATCCTAACCCTCTCGAGATATGTTTACCTCACCGAGAAAGAAACTTATAACCACAGCATAGTAGTAGAAGAAGAAAAGTAAGTGGATTGGTTTAGTCTTAGCTCTTAGTGTCATGCCTGCGTTGCCTCCCCTCTTTCTTGGCGTTTGGTTGGGGTTATCTTCTTTTGGTTTGTTTTAAAAGTCGGTTCAGCTAGTTGTTAGTATTTAGGTTAAGTCGACCTTCTCATCTTCCCCTCTTTCTTAGCTCTTAGTTGCCTTCCCTCTCTTCCTTTTTTGTTTTAAAAGATGGAGTTAGATAGTTGTTAGCATTTGCGTTGGTTTTATAGAATTACAGGTAATAGTACACACTGTTAACGTAACAGGATAACGAGTAGTAACTACAGTCAGGGCTAAGACAGTCATCTTTCTTGGTAGTATGCTTTATGATATTCCCATCATTGTCTCTGACAGTCACATAAGTAGTTTTGCACATTCTGTTCTTATTGTGCCCAGTGAATAGATATCTTGTTCTGGAGTTTTTGAGTAATCGTTTGTCATGTATCCTTTACTTCCTTGCTTATCCATAGATGTACCAGAACTATCAAAGTCCAACAAATACGGTTCCAGTTCGCTGTCAAGCATTATGTTTCTAGGATTTATGTCTCCGTGAACAATACCATGCCTATGTATCTCACGAACTGCGGACTCAATCTTGCTAAGGATCATTGTGTAATCTAAGTTTAGCCTCTTGTCCATGGCTTGCCTGAGAGTAATACCATAACCTCCTAACACAATACACCTGATCTCATCTTGGTCAACCATGACTCCATGATATTTACAGATATTTGGAATATTTAGCTTCGATAGCTTCTCATAGGTATTTATCTCATCTATGAACACTCTCTTGTATCCAGAGAAATATCCTACATTACTCAAATCGACATGCTTGAAATACATCAAACCCTTACAAGTTGTGTGATCTAGTAGTTTCATATGTTTCTCATAAGATGGATAGATCAGATCCCTCTTAATCACAGTTCCAGTGGGAAGGTTGCTAAGGTCGATGTCCTTTCTCGGGATCCTAACATGATGTATGTTTGAGCCTTCATCCGAATAGTTTAGGAAAGTTATCTCTTCTCCGTCTTCTTCAACGTGAATGCATGAGACTATCTCTTTCATTTTCGATAAGTACTTGGACGGGAACAGATGTTTTAAAAATATGATTCAATTTGAAGTCGATTTCTAGGTATCATGTCTTCATCTTGTCGAACCACCGATGCAAATGGACTTTTAAAACTAGATGCTGTTGATATAACCGATGAGGCTTCCTATTCCTTCGTCTGCGGAGAGATCCAGTTCAACCCCAACTTGCTGTGGTAACTCACTATCTGCGTCCTGTAGATTAGAGCTATATTAGGGCTAGTAGAGATTCCATAAGTACATTCAACGTCCTTCATGTAGCTGTCGGGCTGAACTAGGCACCTCCTTGCTCCCTTGTCACTACTTCTGCACTCGATCGTTAGAACAACGGTGCTTACATCTCCAGTCTGTTCTATTACTTCAATGATAGCTACACCAGACCGCCTCGTAGTCCTTGTTATCTCCACCACTCTCACTGGGAACTCTCTTACCACAAGGAAGTTTCTGTCTGCCGATTTGTTTGTGTGTCTTACTGCCTCCTCAGCGAACGCACATGTGAAGGCCTCATCTCCATTCATCCTCTGAGCTACTCTTTGATAGAGTCTTATGACATTCATGATTCGACGAACAGATGCCTTACGTTGCCACCACAGCCGGGTTCTCTTCTTAAAACTACGCTACTTTCTGCCGTTCACTACCCTCTTCATCTTGATCACGAGCTTGTCACTAACATCAATCCAAGACTCTCCTGGTTCCTCCCTAGCTACATCGAAGCGATGACCAGCCCAAGGTCCGCGGCAAACACTATCACCACAATCTATAGACATTGAGGAACCTGTGGACCAACAGATCTGCAGCATGAGTATATGCCAGATACCGAATTTGAGACCTTCAGGGATGCTACTTGCCCTGACGTACTCCTTGCTTGTTAGGTTAAGTAGGATGACTCCCTCGTCGTTCCTTTTATAGTCCAATTTGAACCCTAGGTCTTTCAGGCTAGACCATCTCAGCCCTCTGACGAACACAGGATCAAATTCTGATGCATAATAGTACAAGTTCTTTTTGCCAAACCTGATTTCTTCTCTTGGGGTCAGAACATCTTTCGGGTAGTCTCCTGCGTAGTCACCAATAAAGATTATACGTTTTCTCCTCCATGAGACAAACCTGACGACGGCACGACATACCACTCCACGAAATTCCTTACATGACTTGCCAAAACGAACTAGAGCTTCTAAGTCATTAGCAAGGAACATGCATATCTTGTCTAGAACCAGAAGGGGAAGAGGCCCACAGCCTTCTCGCGTCTGGTCATCATAGTATACAGTCACGGCCAAAAGCTCACTCATCATTAAAGGGTCACCGCTGAACATTATCCCTCCAAACATCCCTAGGTCTGTGGTTGATTGGCGGTTATCCAGGCAGACTAGCTTCCAGTACTGTCTCATCTCGAAGTAATTAGGTCTAAGAGACACCCCCAACTCTTACTTTTAAAAGTCCACTGCCCTCTGTCTCAGCCTTTGCGTTGCCTCCCCCAAACGTCTTCTTCGAATGCTATATTACCGTTCTCCTCGTAAACTCGTCTAACGGTA
The DNA here is from genome assembly GCA_027578835.1 of Coemansia sp. RSA 2050. Classification (NCBI taxonomy): domain Eukaryota; kingdom Fungi; phylum Kickxellomycota; class Kickxellomycetes; order Kickxellales; family Kickxellaceae; genus Coemansia; species Coemansia sp. RSA 2050. The sequence continues at coordinate 3,055 of JANBSU010000105.1, read as the reverse complement.
ACGGATGTCGCTGCGTAAACTTGCGAGTGCCTGCTTCTCAGAAGACGTGATTAGTTGGGTTGGTTGCATCCAAGTTAGAGGATCTCGAGCCGCTCAGAGAAATTCGATCACGTTAACACGTTCTTTTGTGCTAATCACCTAGACCTTCATTGCGTTTCCTTGCCCGCCTTTCTAACCTTTAAAAGTTCATCTTTGTTGCTTCCCTCTCTTCTTAGCCTTTGGTTGGGTTATCTTCTTTTGGTTTGTTTTAAAAGGTAGGGTTAGCTCGGTCTTAGCGTTGGCTGCGGCTGATGTGGTTGCTCCTTCTCCGCTTGGCTTTCCTGCTCCTTCTCGCTGCATGACTGCTACTAACTTACCTAAGGATCTTAACTTGGGCTGGTGGGGAGGTAACAGACCTGAATGGAAGGATAGTGCTGTTGCGGTTGGCAATGAGATGCGTAACTACATAAGAGATGGTAACCGCTGCAATGCTTCGTACTTGCTTATGAAGCTCGCTCCTAGTATAGCTGCTAATTATTGATTCCACGAAAAGGCTAGTTACCAATCAAAATGGTGAGAACCTTGTTATCCAAGAGTCTAGTAAAAATAGGAGACAAAGAAGAATGGTACATCAACTACGAAGAAGATGGTAAATGGTACCACGCCAGATCGAAAACAGATCTACCAATACAGGAATTAGAAGGACAAAGGGCATATAAACAAAATTTCTATCCAAAGCATACTAATCAACACAAATATGAAGGTAATATCGATGATGTGTATATAAAAACTATGGATGTATCTGATGCGGGGTATATAGTAGGTACGAAGAACAGTTTCATAGGTGAAATAGAGGTTTACGAAAAGTTGCTAAAACATCCCCATCCCAATATCTGCAAATACTTTGGCTGCATTGTAGAGGATGATTTAATTATCGGAATAGCACTGGAAACATGCGATAAAACTTTATATGAATGTGATGAATGGCCATGTCTAGACGGAATTAAAGATGCTGTTAATCACATACACAATCTAAACATCGTCCATGGAGATATTAGCCCCCACAATATCATGTTAAAGAACAACACCCCCAAACTTATAGACTTTGACAGTTCAGCTGAAGATAGTCACAAACAAGGAACAGAATATTGGCAATCTGACAACTATACCAGATCTACAAGTGATGATCTCTATTCACTAAACAAGATTCTATCATGTGCACATTCAGTACAGAAAGGAAACAGAAAGCAACCCACAGACCAGATGGAACAGTTAGATACACTTGGACAGTAATCCATACGAAGATAGATTGTAGACGTCCATCATGTAGCAGCAGCTTTCTTTATTCACCAAATTCTCAAATAAATCCTTAACTCTAAACAAAGTGGACAGAGGTTTAATGGGTGAGTCTCAACCTTCCTACTGTTAGCATAACTGTATTTTAAAAGATAACTAAGGTAAACGCAACCCTACCTTTTAAAACGAACCGAGAAAGAGGCCAACCCAGCCAAACGCTAAGAAAGGTAAACGTAACCTAGCAACAGAACTCATACAAAACTTATCTCACAGAGGAGAGCAACATTCTATTTAAGAAACACTGACAGATCTATAACTCGAACTCATACTTTCGCAAGCATATCACAACACGTTCAAGAAATAGCTGATATAATTAGAGAGATGTGAACAGAAAGAGTGAAGGGGGAGGTAGGAGAAGGCGTAGCATGTTTTAAAAGCAAGAGGAGAGAGGATTAGGTAACTGCTGCTTAGTGTTCGAAGTCCCTAGAAGCATAAGCCCACCTTTTACAGGTATCACAGTACCTATCTCCGTCTCCATCAGGTTCTCTTAGGCTGCAGGTCGCACTTGGTTTGTTTGAGAAGCCTGCAGCTGATAGCCACCTGTGGTCCTCCGACATCCAAAGCCTGTGAGTATAGCAGTATCTGTCCCCGTCGGGGTTGGCAGCGGAGAAGTTGCATTCTTGTCCTTGGTTGTTCGCGTTATTCACCTCTGAGTTAGGATTCCTATAATGATCTGCAGATCTGTTGCACAGTTGTTTGGAGCAATAGGTATTGGTTGTTGATCTCGTTTCCGTTACATGAAGGCAAGCTTGTCTTCTTCCAATACTATCGTATGTGCTACCTTCACAGTAGTCAGTCACTAACCTGCTGTGACCGCACACAAATACACGCCTTAATCTTCTGCACATTACAACGCAACGAGGGTTGTTTGCAGCTGCCTTCGGGCATTTTGCAGCCGTTTGCCTCACATAGCAGCGCCAACGAGAACACATCTGATTCCTTTGACTGAGGCGCACCGACAAGTACTTCTGGGGCACTCCACTCTTCCGTGTAGCCGTTGCATCCTAGGTCGATAATGCGAATACTACCATCCTTGTCACGCATTATGTTGCCAGGGTGTAAGTCGCCGTGAACTGCTCCCCTCTTGTGCATATACTCCAGTCCGTCACACACTCTGATCAAGTCCTGCGGCTCTAGCTTTCCACTTGGATAATACCTTGGCGCTACCATTCCTTCAACAAGTCCATCCTCAACTACCAGCCCGAGAAACTCTCCAATGTTAGGATGTGAACCAACCTTCAACAGTGCTGCTACCTCACGCTTGAAGTTCTCTTCCCCCCCAAGTTCTGGCTTCTTAACCACCTTGTCATTGGTATAAGCTATATGAAACTCAGATCTTTCTACCTTAAAGTCACTCCATCTGTATGCCCTAATATTGGAGCCGTACTCTGACAGCGGATAGAACTCGATCCAAGGCTCACCCTCTGTGTAGATGATCTTCCCCTTTTTGAATTCTGCTTCTGAGTACTTCCAAGGAACCCGAGACTTGGCTAATTTTGTGATGGCTAGATCCAACTCATCGCTATTGTCCAGCCTTATGGACACTGAGTAATCTCCAATCGTCAAATACACCTGCTCACCCTGCTCACTGCTTATCTCACAGTGCACCGTAATCGCTTCCATCTTTGAAGTAGTCCTGGAGCCCCTTCCATCTTTGCATTTATAATACCCTAACCCTTCCATCTCGCTCCTCTTTCTAACTTTTAAAAGTTCATCATTA
>JANBSU010000104.1:0-47098 GCA_027578835.1 Coemansia sp. RSA 2050 | reverse complement strand
TTTTTTTATCTGCGTTTATTAACACTAAGCCGAGTTAGTGTTTGTGTTTTTCTATTTGTGTTGTTTCCTTCCAACAGAAAGAATAATTGTTGATAGTAGCCTAGGAGCCAATTCTGTCCTGCCCCTTGACAGTCACCCCTTACTCTTGTCTACTTCTAAGACAGCACCAGTTGCTTAAAGCGCTTAGAGTTAGCATCAATTTCATTCCAAGCAGCATAGTGACATAGATTTAAGAGCCTTTTTTCTTAATTTGTAGGCTTGTTTTCACTAACTGGATCTATGAATTAATCTTTTGGGCCCTTGCTACTTGTCAAAGCAACCACAAGTGATCTTCTATTGCCATTTCTTTCGTGATAAGGCACATTAAGCAACGGTTGAATCAGATTATTGGTCTGAGTCCAAGCTGGCTGGCTCACCTAAAGGATGTCGAGTGATAATCACTAGATGCTAGGGAGGCGTCGATTGGCTTAGCAAAGGTTCCTTTATTTTGTAGCTATTAGAGGAATTACCCATATCTTTAATCAGCTTTACTCAGGGCAAAGATCCCGGGCTCCCATTTTCTCAAAAAGCTTTTTTTCTGCTTTTGTCCTTATCAATTGCGTGTTTAATTCTATTTTAATCGAGTAGTAATGTCGGCTTTTGTGTCTAGACTATCTATTGCGCGCAAAGTGAGTGCCGTGCGTGGAATTCAGCAGCTATTTCGGCCTATTGCTATCAGTGCACTATCACGTCAAATGGTAAGTAGCCACCAAAATAGCAATTCGCTCCCCTCCCCTTCTGAGCCAGCAATCAATCACTAAATAAGCGATGAATTAGATGTCGACAAAGACCGAGGCGGAGCTCGAAGGCGACAGACGCATACTGACGCTGAAGAACCTCATGGGGCGTTCGTTGATTCTCAATCGGCCCGAGGCGCTAAACGCGCTGACGCACCCGATGGTGCTCGCGATAAAGAAGCAACTCTTGGGGTGGCAAAAATCGGAGCTCTGTAACGTGATTATTTTGCGGTCGAACAGCCCTCGCGCGTTCTGTGCTGGCGGCGACGTTGTTCGTGTGTCGTCCGATTGGGAGTCTGGTAACCAGCGTGGAGCTATGCAGTTTTTCTTGGATGAGTATGCTGTTAACCACCTTATTGCTTCTTATAAGAAGCCTATTGTGGCGCTGTTGAATGGGTATACGATGGGCGGTGGAGTGGGGTTGTCGATGCATGCGGCGTTTAGGGTGGCCACGGAGTCGACTGTGTTTGCTATGCCTGAGACGAATATTGGATTTTTTCCCGATGTCGGGGCTTCGTTTTTCCTGCCTAGGATGGATGGGCAAACCGGCACGTACTTGGGACTCACGGGGCAGAGGCTGAAGGGGCGCGATCTGGTGTATGCCGGCGTTGCTACACACTTTGTTCCGAGTGAGCGGCTGCCCATGTTGGAGAAGCGTTTGCAGGAGATTGATGTCGTTGATTTTAATGTGGTTAATCGCGCTATCGAGGAGTTTGTCGCGCAGCCCGAGGCCGGGGAGATGGATTATTCGCTGGCCGGGGTTAGGGAGGCCATTGATCGGTGCTTCAAGTTCAACAGGGTGGAGAACATTGTCGAGGCACTGAGGCAGGAGGCCGAGGCGGGCGGCGTGGAGGGCGAGTGGGCGGCAGGGACTTTGGAGCGGCTGCTGGGGATGTCGCCTTCGTCTTTGAAGCTCACTCTGGAGCAGTTGCGTAAGGGCGGGTCGTGCAATATCCAAGAGGCGTTTGCGATGGAGCTGCGGCTGGCCGAGGGTCGCTTGGGCTCGCATGACATGCATGAGGGTATTCAGGCACTGCTGGTGCGCAAGAGCAATGACCCGCAGTGGCAGCCACCCGGCATTGAGGCGGTTGACATGGCGAAGATGTACCCAGAGTACTTTGAGAAGCGCAGCGACTATCAGATGGAGTTTTTGGACGGTGCTGTTTTTAGCGAGTACCCTTATGCATTTGGGTTGCCGAGCGAGAAGGAGATTGGCGAGTTTGTCAGGGGCGAGAGCCCTCAGGCAGGCGACTTTGCGCTGACTCGCAGCGAAGTGGTTGCGTTCTTTGTTGGGAAGAGCGGCAACAAGGTTGGCGTTAGGGAGAAAGTCAACTGGGTGCTTGACCGCAAGAGCAGGGAGCTGCCTGATAGCTCTGTTCTCCAGTGGGTCAAGTGACCTTTTCCTTTTATAAAGTAGATAACATGTGATTTTTGCAGTGATTCATTGGACCCGCGGTGCTTTGGTTGATTAGAGGAAGAAGATTGTTTATTGATACCTGTTGATTGGTATCTCGGATACAAAAGGCTACTGAGTGCTGGCTGTTGGGAAAAGCCCTGCGTGGTCGATTAGAGAAACTGGCTCTCTTTGGGTTCTTGGGTGGGGGGTGGAGGCAAGAATAGAATGTTATCAGATTGAGTGGCGCCACTTTGGAAAAACAGGATGCAAACATGGAAACCCACATTGCTGGAAAAGGAGCAAGTTTGTTACAATAAAAAAGGGAGGGGGAGGGGACAAAAAAATACGCGCAAAAAGCCACTTTATTCTTTTTTATTCTTTTTCTTTTTTTCACACATTCTATTCTTTTTTTATCGACACGAAACTTGAATTATTTTTAAAAGCATGCGCAATAGCGGCGGAATCGCAGCCCTGCCAAGCCACCACGGGCCCAGCAGCAGCAGCAGCAGCAGCCAGTCGACCCGAACCGGTCCGCCGACAGCGACAACCGCCACCGACACGCTATTCTATCCACAGTTGCTTGGGCAGCCCATTGAGTACTACTTTTACCCGAATTCGTCGGTGCCCGTGTTTTGCCCAACGACGGCGCAGTTCTCCGACTTTGAAGCGCTGGTGACAGCAATAGAGCCGCTGTCGGTGCGAGCGGGGATATGCAAAATAATACCGCCTCGGCAGTGGCGGGCGGACCTGGAGTCGCGGCAGCCTGATGTGATTGATGAGGCCGAGTTTCCTACCATGAAGCCTATTGTTCAGCACTTCAACGGGTCCCGGGGCATATTTCACCAGTACAATGTGGAGTTCCATCGGAAGCTGCGGCTGGCACAGTTCTTCCAAATGTCGCAGGACGCCGGCCACCGAAGGCCTGAGATAAAGCCCGATGATGATGGCGAGAAAGAGAGGGAGGAGGAGAAGGAGGAGGAGGCTGTGGCGCCGTTCGAGTCGGACACCGTTGGCATTGCGGTGGACTATGGCAGGGGCCAGGTGCGGCTGACCGCGGCGGCGGCTGGGGCGCTGCTGGAGGGGGCTCGGTCGGATGCGCAGCGGGCAAGGTTTGCGCCGGCCGTGGCCCGGTACCGGGTGCAGCCGGACCCGCAGGACGAGGCGGCGGCGGACCACAACGGGGTGAGGCCGGGGCGGCGGTTCACGGCGGACGACGGGCGGGCGCTGTTTGTGGGGGCGCGGGAGTACGCGGAGAACGAGGAGCTGGAGCGGGTGTACTGGAAGAACCTGCTGTTCCAGGCGCCCATGTACGGGGCGGACGTCCTTGGGTCGCTGTTTCCCGAGGCGGCGGAGTTTCCGACGTGGAACATCCGGCGGCTGCCGGGGCTGCTGCGGCTGATTGGGCAGCGCATGCCGGGGGTGAACGACCCGTACCTGTACCTGGGGATGTGGAAGGCGACGTTTGCGTGGCACGTGGAGGACATGGATCTGTACTCGATCAACTACATCCACTTTGGGGCGCCCAAGGCGTGGTACGCGGTGCCCGTGGAGGCGCACGGCCGCTTCGAGATGTCGATGCAGAACGTGTTTGCCAACGACTACAAGGGCTGCGCGCAGTTCCTGCGGCACAAGGCGTTTCTGCTGTCGCCGCACTTTCTGGCGCAGCAGGGCATCCCGTTCCACCGCGTCGTGCAGCAGGCGGGGGAGATCATGCTTACGTTTCCGAATGGCTACCATGCAGGGTTCAACCACGGGTTCAACTGCGCGGAGAGCGTCAACTTTGCGCTGGAGCGCTGGCTGGACGTCGCGTGGGGCTCGAAGCACTGCGAGTGCGTGAAGGACTCGGTTACCATTGACCTCATGCGGTGGTTCGGCGACGTGCACAGGGACCGGCTCAGGCGCCAGCAGCAGCAGCAGCAGCAGCAGCAGCAGCAGCGGGTGCCGCCCAGGAGGCATGCGGCGGCGCAGGCGGCCGTGCTGCCCGTTGCGGCGCAGGGCCGGCGCGGCCGCTCGGCCGGCGGGCTGGATGCGGAGGGCCCCGGCGCCTCCTCTCTGGCCAGCCCGAAGCGCAGGCCCTCGTCGAGCGCTGCGCCCAGCCCGAAGCGCGCCCACGTGGCCGCGGCTCCCCCGCAGCACTGCGCGTCGCTCCACACGCCGGTCGGGGTGTGCGGCGGGTGCCTCCAGGCGACCGCAGGCGCCGGCGCCGTCGAGTGTGTGCAGTGCGGACTGACCGTGCACCCGCAGTGCGCTGGCGTGGCCGCGGGCGGCGGGCCGTACAAGTGTGGCAACTGCGTGATGGACACGGACCAGCTGGCCTGCGTGCTGTGCGGGTTCCTGAACGGCGTGCTGCTGCCGGTGCGGCGGCCCGCCGGCCTGCGGGGGAAGCCGGTGTTTGCGCACTACCTGTGTGTGAACTTTGTGCCGCAGGCTTTCCTCGACTTCCCCGGCCCCGTGACCAGGGACGTGGAGCTGGCGAAGACCCAGCCCGTGGCCGCGGGCCGCGCTGCCGAGCCGTGTGCCGTGGCTACGAGGTCGAGGACCGCTGGGCGGCCCGTGATGGCAGCCGCCGGCCCCATGGGCCACTGGGCCTGCGTGTGCGGCGTGCAGAACGCCCTGGCCGAGGCGGCGGCAGCTGCGGGGGCCTGCGCCATCTGCTCGGGAGAAGACCCCTCCCGCGGCGTGGCTGTGGAGTGCGGCGAGCCGCAGTGCCAGCGATCCGTGCACCCCATGTGTGCTGCCACGCATGGCCTGTCGCCGCTGCTGCTGGATTGGAGCAAGAGAAAGGTCTATTGCCCCGACCATGGACGTTCTATTTAGGTCTGTTTTGTTGTATTTCTTTCTTCCCCCCCCCCATAAAGATTTTAAAAAAGTAATGACTATTGACTTTTTTTATTTTATTTTAATTTGCGGGTGATGCATATATGGTTTTTTTTGCATCATGGATGGGAATCCTGCTGCATCTTTGGATGCCTCCTTATCATCGCCCAGTCCGCCCAGCATATCGCAGATACTGAGGTTCCCGCTTCACAGCCAGCGAGGCCAAGCGGACGATGGCTCTGCTGTTCGAGTGGATTTTTGGCAGCCCGCCGAACCCGGTCCATCACGGGAGCTAGCTCGACGATCTGATACTGATCCCGGACCCACACACTCTGCCAAGCGGCTGCGGCCCACGGGAGCCGAGCCCAGCACGGGCGACTGTGCGGGGTACCAGCGGCCGCCGCCCGCCGCAATACCCGTCCGGGGCCGGCTGCAGAGGGGCGGGGGCTCCTCCACCAGGAGCATCGTTGACGACGACAATGAGACACACGGTGACGATGACTTTGCGCCTCGGCCTATTGTGCTGCGAACAGCCAGCAACGTTAGCAGCGCCGGCGAATCTGAGTGCAACGAGAGCAACACCTGTCCCATCTGCTTCGAGGGATGGACATTGAGCGGGGGCCATAAGCTGGCATCGCTCAAATGCGGCCACTTGTTTGGTCGCTCTTGTATACGCAAATGGCTAACACAAAAGGGCAGTCACCAGGGGAAGGGTATGGGCAAGTCATCGTGCCCCGAGTGTAAGCAGGCGGCTACTGTGCGTGATATCCGGGTATTGTTCGCTAGATCTGTTACTGCTGCTGACGGGGCACGGGTTGAGGAACTGGCCAGGGAGAATAAGAAACTGGCAATGGATCTGGGGGCTGCTAAAAGCGAGGCGGCAGAGAGTCGGTTCAAGCTGTTTCAGATGCAGAATGAAGTTAGGAGACTTCGGGATGAACTCGATGCCCTTTTTAAGGAGAATCAGTGGCTACAAGCTGAGACCAAAACCCTCAAACTCCGCCGCAAGCCCTCCATACGCGAGGAACTAGGCCCCGTTGACGATGTTGTGGGCGAAGACTTTCCCTGTGAGGATCTCGATGTTGTCGTCGATGCCCCCTGCTTGCTATTACACGCCACCGTGCCTGTAACCGCTGAGAAGTGTTCATCGCGGGTACTCGCTTTCGATCCCTATTGCCCTGTCGTCTACGCTAGTCATTCGCAGCCGGCTAAAATGCTCCACACTATGGCTATTGTTGATATCGGCAATCCGCAGCGAACTCCGACGCTTATCTCGCCGCATCTGCATGGTAAGGAGATCAGGGGCGCGCAAGTATCACCCAACGGCGAGGGCACCCGGTATTTGCTCACTGCTAGCCATGACCAGAGCGCTGCGCTAACTACATTGGGTTCTAGTGGTTTGCGGACTGCGCCCAAGCTGGCGGCACGGCTCCAGCTTGGCTCTCTGGGGTGGTCGTGTGCCTGGGACCCTGCTGACGCGAATCTGTGCTATATTGGTATGGCTACTGGCAGAGTTCTGGCCTTTGATCTGAGGAATGCCGCGACACCCCTTCATGCTTGGAGTAGGGTGAAGGACGGCGCCTGTATGGCCACTGCCGCAGCGGGTGATCCCACGGATGCAGGGTATTCGCCGATTCACAGTATTGCTGCTGTCCCGGGTGCTTCGGCGGGGGGCTTGGTGGTGGCTAATTCGCACCACGTTTACGCATTGCCTGTGAGGCCGGGTGCGCCGTGGACGCAGCTGACGGAGGCAGGGGCACAGCGCAGCTGCTATTCGCTTTCCTACGACGCCGAGCTGCGTTGTGCTGCTGCGTCATTTCGTACAAAGGGCGGGCAGTGTACTGAACACGACCTGTATGAAACCCAAGTGGATGGGAGTCTGGATTGGCGGTTGGTGCAGAGAATTCCGGTACTGTCGCCGCAAAATAAAATAGCACGATCCGCCGTTTTCTCCTTCATACCACAGGGCTCCTCCGTAGACCGTCGAAGAGGTTTGTTTTGCGCCGTGCTCGAGGCCTCACGCTCAGTAAACGTGTGGACTGGCGATGATGGGAAGTGGTCGGGAGAACCCCTGGTGCTTTCGGATGTTGGCGCACCGGAGGATATCGTTGATGTTAGGGGGTGGTGTTCGGGAGATTCGGTGTTGTTTGCGTCATTGACCAACTCTACTATTAGACTGTATGATGTTCGTTAGTATTAGAAGAAATCGTCTATATCTTGGTCCCTCCTATTCGGCGTATGATCGTCGTCGTCGTCATCGCTGCTTTCGCCGAATAGATTACTGTTAGTAGGCTTGCCCTTCTTTTTCTGCGCTGCTTCTACCGCCGCAAACACACGCTCGTAACTGGTATCTTCCAACATCAATCTGCGTTCTTCGGCGGCCCTTCGCTCTTCTGCCTTTTGTTTATTGGCGGCCATGGTCTTTTCGCGCTTTTCCATTCTGTCGCGCTCTGCCCTCATTTGGTAGAGATCCGGGTACGTTATCTTTTTGGTCTTGTTTAGTCGATTCACCATGGGGTTCTGCCTTTCTGCTACAAATACTCGTTTGACTAGTTTGGGATTCTTGTACGATACTTGCCCGGGCGCCATATCTCCGCGCTTGACTAGATTGGTCCATGGCGTGTAGATGATGGTGATGTTGTCCTTTTTGTTGCCTTCAATGCTGTTGGCTTTGCAAAGCTGTGCGAGGTCGTCTAGGAGTAGAGGTGGAATGGTTTCCCAGGATTGACCGGGGCTGAGACGGAGGTAGACATGGGCAGAGGATAGTTTGTCTACGTGGAACCAAACATCTTCAGGCCATCCGTGCTTAATGAGATCTTCGTTCTCAAACTTGTCTTTGCCCATGTATATCGTCGCGGGTGGGTCTACCACATTGCTAGTAAAGTAAAGAACCATGGTGGATAATGAGCTTAATACATTGCTTTCTCCATTTTTCTGATGGGCGAAATCAGGAATATTGCATTTGTTCATCTAATCTCAGAGTTATGGATATGCGATTGATGCTATTGGAACTTTTAAAAAAGGGTGGGAATCCGAAAGAGGGAAGTTTTTACTGCTTGGCATTCGGCATCTTGTCAATGGATTTTAGTCCCTCTCGGAAGGAAAAAAGCTAGTTGCTACGAGACGACTCATATGATCTCGCTTGGGAACAATGCCGTTGTCAAGAGTGCAAGCCACTAGCCACTCTTGATTTCGAAAGGCTACACTTTCATGTCATGATTTTTTCTTTGCTGCAAACGCCACATTAGCCTTTTTTTCATTGTACTCTTTGGAAGTAAAAAAACGCAAGATACACCTGACCTCCTAAAAATTCTTTGGTGGCACCGCATAGTCGTCAATTGCACTCTTTCCTTGGCACAAGTTACCCAGATGAGAAAAAGAAGGGGTGGTGGAAACTACACTCGGACTCCTTAAATCCTACACGTCCCCTTCTCTTTTTTTCCGGCCAAAACCCCCCCAAGCCCTTTCTTTTCTCTCTCCTTTTTCTACACCCACTTTTCTCTGTATTTTATCTCCTTTGTTATAATGGCACTACGCTATACCAGTCCAATAGTGCAGCTATCGCTGTTGGGGCTTACACTGCTGTTGACAACGGCTGTACGCCGACTACTGGACAGCTTTTTAATGCAGAAGCCGCCAAACAACATCAACCTAACATACGACAGCTATTTGCCTACGAGTACCATATCGTGCGTGGCTGGGTTTGCTGGCATATTCCTAGTAAACTTGGCGGGTATCCGCAACATCCTTCTATTCTACAGTTTTACCAGCATCCTCTACGCCAGCTCCATAGTAGTCGTTTACCAGTACAACCATCTGACGTTCCACACAGCGGCCAATATCCTCAATAGTGCCGGCTACGATATCAGCCGCGTGGCTACATTGGTGGTGGTGTTGGCATATCCCAGCGAAAAGTGGAAGGCGAGAGCGCTAACTACATTTCTGATTCTCGAGTACTTTGCCATGACCATGGGCAACATTATAGCGGTAACAGACCACAGCTCAGAGCAATCACGGTTTCACTCCTCAGTGGCTGCCTTGTGCTTGGCTTGTCTCTCGCCGTTTGTGGCTGTGGCCATAGCGCCCACACACGATGTAGTGCGGGATAACGGGGTATACCTGATTGCGCGCAAAACCACGCTGGGAGACGAGGTTAGGGAAACAATACGACTGTTTCGAAACAAATTCATGCTTCTCTTGCTCCCCTACATGTTCTGCTACCCCTTCTTATTTGGCGTCGCCTATATCCCCTTCCCCAATATCGAGGCAATAGTGCTCTATGACGTAGGTCGCCTGATTGTGGTGTTTACTAGCCAGATGCTCGACGTGCAGTGGGCGTCTAGGAGAACGCGCGGTTTGATGGCGTTGTTGGTTACCACGATTTTCTGCGCCGTATCGTCGATACTCACTATTGTTATTAGGCGCGAGCCCATGGACCTCTCCGGAGTAAAGCCGTCATGGAAGGAGACCGAGATACTGGCCTACGTAATGACGGTTGCGTTGAGGGATTACGGGAAGCTCATGTATGCTACATACTTTTTTGCAGGTGTGGCGTCTAGCTCGGTCGAGCTCTATGGATTTTGGGTCATGGGCACCCTCACAAACGACCTGAAGGCTAGCGCGCGGTTTGTTGGCACGTTCCACAGTGTCATGAGTATCGGCGGTCTCGTTGGTATTGAGCTTGTGACCGAGATCCCGCACCACTATACGACTTCTAATACCCTAACCTATGTGGCGTTTGGCATGAGTATAGTCTCATTTATGATCCTGTCCTGGGTCGTTACCCGGATTGCCGAAACAAATGACTGGAGCCTGGGCCGGATGCCAAACTCTTCGACGCATGATACGCTTACATCCCCGGATAGAAGCTCGGAAACTGTCGCTGTGGTGGCCGAAGTAAAATACCAACATATCAATGTCTAAGGTAGTGGTGTTTTTTGGTTAACATGTAAATAGAGATTTCAGAGGCAACTTCAATTTATCCATAACCTAAAAGAGCCAATGAGTTGGATACGACTGGATTGCGGCTGCACTTCCACGTCTATGCCTCTTGTATTTAGAATACCTGCCCGATCTTCTGCAAATAACTTCTTGAGCTAGGAGCTAACCGCAAAAAAAGAGCAGAATCCTTGGCATCATAGAGCATGGTTAGTTAAAATTGAGATAAAACAAGTTTATTGATACTAAGGGACACACTATTGACAGCCAGAAAAACGGTATAACGTCAATGCGGAGGTTGCCAGCAGTTTCTCCTGTGGCTATTGTATGCAAACAACGATTTAAACCCTCTGCCGCATTTGGGGCAGATAAAAAGTCATAGAGTTGTTGGCAAAGGCCTCGAGACTCTTGGCGTCGCAATTCATAGTAAATAAAAAATGTTAAAGCGAAAGAATAAGAAAAAAGCAACAACCGCTGGTGGTGCTTTTATCCCTTTTATACTCAGGTGTGCTCTTAGAAATCAGAGGTGAGGCGGGTCCGTCACCAATCTAAAAAAGGAAGTGGGTTTGTTGAGAACTTTACAATTGATGTTCCGATCACTGCATTACGTGATGAATGAACATCCGAGTACTAAGCCACTTGGCAAAGTCGATCAACCTATTTGGAAGTTGGCCCTCCTGCCTACCAAGAGTGAATTTAGGTGATCCCTACTCTCTCGGCAAGGCTGTGTCTGACCCAAAGTTTGCAACCAAAGCTCCTCAAGAGACATTTTGCCCAACTATCGCTAAACGGTTAGAATGGATTTGTAGCCACCATTGGGTGGTTTCTTTATCATTGAGTAACGGCTATTGCATTAGCTTTGGTCAAAGAGTATTATTATGATGGTAAAGCTAAAGATCCAGTTGATTTATCCCCTGTATTGGAAGTTCCTTTGACATAGGCATAGGATTTAACGGACACTGCCAAGCATGACACCATTGCAATCAATGCAAGCGTCATGGTGGTTGAGTGTGGTAAATGTGAAATAAAATGTAAAAGAAAAGCACAAGTGCAGCAAAAGAAGACTAGAAAAAATGGATGTAGATGGGTGAACCGAGAAGGCTGGGCAAGGATATGCCTCTCAATTTATACATCTATTTTATGAGCTCTCTAAATCTCCAGCAAGCTCTTGTTTAACCACATTGTCTAAATTTTCTTTTTCCCAAAGAGCCAGATGCATGCTAGATTGATTCGCCATTATTAACGTTAATTTGATATTAACTTTTTCAATTTGCTGTTTACCCCAAGCCCATGGCTTTTATTGCTATAAAGTGGTTCCCGGGTTCTTGTCATACACAGGAGGGAGGCGTTGCCTATATACAAATAGGTGGTGGTAGTGATCAAGGGGCCTATAGACCTGCCTACACCGCACGTATTTCCAAAAACCGGGGTAATCTGTTTCCATCAACTCAACGCTTTGCTACTAATGAATTGAGTAGGCATGCGAGAAGAGAATAAAAGTAGAATGTGCAAAAGCTCCATAGAATCCTTCGTGCCTCAATTCATTTATTTTATGCTTTGGCCCCTTTGCTCTTGTCACTTGATAACTATTGACTTTGACATTGCCACAGGCTACAAGCAATTGAAGGATTGAGAATATAAACTAAAACCAGTAGTATTTGTGAGTGGGTATGATTCTATCATGTGTTGACTCGATTCTATCATGTACTGCGAATCATCCACATGCATAAAGTTGTCTCTTTACAAAGAACAATCGTGCAAAGGCAACAGCAAAGAACCCTAATCCCAATACAACTTAGAAAAAAGTAAATGGCCCTGGGTTCTTTCCACACACCCAAATGTGAGTTCTGGCTTGCTCCACGGTTTGGCAGCTGGTTTTGCACCAGTAGCATAGGTAAATGTAAGTTGGCGGCTTGCCAGACACGGCATACGTAGCACTAGATTTGATAAACGGCATTGCAGTCAAAATGCTTAAAGGCCAAGAGATTAATAGCAAAAATAAAATGGTAGATAGGCAAGTCCGAGCTAGATGGCGCTCGCAGCTAGGCCTCTTTTAAACCCGAATCTTCAAATGCAAGTGTTTTCTTATTCAGGTGCTTTGCACTTATCATGTGAACAACCTGCAAGGTACAGAAAAGGAGTTCTTGTTGCATTGGGAAAATCATGTGCATTTTATTACATTTGCCTAGATTATATCTTGATTTTTTAATGCAGAATCCATGCCATCGGGTGTTAGAACTGTGAGTGCTGCATCTAAAACGCAGCATGTCTCAAAGATTGCCGTGTAATTGCTAGCTCCTATACTTACATAGTTGGTAGCCAATTATTATTTGTATGGCATGGAGTAGTAAAGGCTCAAAAGACGTATTCATAGATCCAGTTAGTGAAAACAAGCCTACAAACTAAGAAAAAAGGCTCTTAAATCTATGTTACTATGTTGCTTGGGATGACACTATTGCTTACTCTGAGCGCTTTAATCAACCAGCGCTGTCTTAAAAGAAGTAGACAAAGGTGGGTATGAGTAAGGCTCCTGAGGGGCGGGACCGAGCTGGCCTTTTGATCACTATCAACAACTCTTCATACACCAACCAGTCAGCCAACTAAAACAAAGGCATTTCTTCTGGCAAAAGTTTAACCCCCTTTATACCAAAACCAAACTCTTTCTCATGAACAATTATACACGCTTTCCCAGTGTCCCCGTATTCAACACCACTAATTTCATTTTCCAATTCATCGACTGTCTTGTCAAAGTCAAGTAACATCTTTAAAGGATCAATACTAACATTGGTTTGAGGGGCTACATTTAAGAAGACATACTTGTCGTGTAAGACATCTATATCAATCTTAGTTCTCTCATGCTTATTCCACTTCGGATTTTTTGCAACACACCAATGGAAAGATGTTTCCTGATTTTCTATAACTAATCCCACACTATCGTGCATATCCATAGCTATAGTGTTTAAATGGGGGGCAATGCCATGGGTTACTTCATGCATACCAAAGTAGGTGATAGTACATTCTTTGTGCCCCCAATTTTGAAAAGCATACACTTTTACATAGCACTTTTTAGGGATAGACTCAAGGTCGCACATTAGGCGGATAGGCCAAGCTTCAAAAGTATAATATAATGGATTTAGATGAGTATTGCTTTCGATGAGCAGCAGTTCCCTCCAGAGGGTGCGCTTCTTAAATAGGGCGCAGGAAAAGGAAGAAACGCAGGGGTGCTTCTTTCTTTTCTCCAGTCAGCAAGCAGTGGTTGGGGGAGCAGACTCCCCAAAGCGAAGCAAGCAGGCCTAAGTCAGGGGCTTCTTTTTACCACCCTTTGAAGTCAGTGTTGGTCTGCTTTGCCTGTGTGCTTTCTGGAGACAGTAGCACAAAGAACACCACCCTGCTTCTTTTTTGCTTGGTCGACTTTCTTTGTGCTAGCCTTTTAAAAAAACGCTAAGCCCAAGTCCTACAGCTTCCCACAGAAATAAAGTGCATGCTAGTTCTTCATTCCTTGCTGTTTTTTTCTTGCCCGACTTTTTTTGTGCAGGCATTTGAAGATATTGGTGGACTTTAAACGTGTGCTTGCTGGAGACTTGAGCACGAAGAACACTGCTGCACTTCTACCTCCCTCCCCGAAGCTGCCCACCGATGCTCTCATCTTTTTCTTCCAGCTTCGCCCCTCCCCTTGGGCAAGAGACCAGAATGCTATTATTTCTTCTACACCTTTTATGCGTTTTAGTTTAACAATGCGTATTGGCATACTTCACTTGTCTCCCGACCACTATACAATTCTTTGACTGAGCAACTTACCCCACAACCACTGAGCGGCCTATGGACCCCACAAACTAATTGGTGCCCTTGTGTTGGATAGCAGCGAATATAGTCGGCCAGATCGCAATTACGAGTCCATGATCATAATCGCAAGATTGTGATTATAAGTGACTATGGCGATGCTGTTTAAATATGGCGCTACAAGGCACTAGTGGTGCGAGATCTCTTGAGTTATTTTAGCTCGTATATTTAGGATAATTATATGTAGGGTTTATTCTGAACCCGCATAGTACTATCCAACACCTTGTCTCACAAGATGACTAGCAAATCCCTTGGCTAACCTATGCCTATGAAGTTTCCAAAGTAGCAGAGCACCAGGCTGTAGCCAACTACTACTATGTGCCTACTCTGATGGTACATGTTGCTTATGGAAATCCTCCACATATTCTATGCCATGGTTCATAACTGCCGTGTCAGAGTGGAAATCACAAGGGTTTTTCCTGTATGCTGACCTATTTGCACTAACATGACTACATCTCTACTATTCTCTCCATTTCATAAACCTTTTTATTGCATTAAGGAATGGTACGCATGAGAGGGCAGCAGGGTCTTACCACAGCACTAGACGCTCATGGCAAACTTTCTCTTGACCAATAGTAATGGATAGTACGGGTCGCGTATAGGTTGTACGCAATATATATCTTATGAGAAATGAGTTAGAATAACTAAAGAGATCTCACACCGCTAATGGCCCATAGCGTCGTATTTAAACAGCGCCGCTGTCATCGCTCGTAATCGCGATCAAGAGATTATGATTGAGACTGGTGATCGTGATCTGGCCGACTAAACGTGTTGCTATCCAACAAATAGCCTATTTCTGTGAATTCAAGCTGTAGTCAGCGCTCTTCAACTTTCAGTCGTTGATGCTCGTGGTGTTGCTCATGATATGTACATGCACCTACTTGCGAGCACAGGCACCCGTACTAATCAACCGGAACAAGACAGGAGTGGTGGGGCTATTCTGGAAGGCAGCACAGATTGGTGAGCGATTAAGCCCCTACGTATCCATCGCCTGCCTGGTGATGGCCCTCCAGCTCATCATGTACTAGGCGGCATAAAAGCTTTTATCGACATATTCTAGTCCAAACAAAAAGCATTGCTCTTTTTTTTCATTACAATCCGTTTTCCATGGCCCGAACCAACTCGCCAGCTACAGCATTGACCATGGCCTCGAGGTCGCGAGCAGCAGCCTCACGGTCATTGTCCTGGTTCCTGACCTCCAAGTAGTACTTGAGCTTAGGCTCGGTACCAGATGTGCGCATAGTCAAGCGGCCGCCATTGCGAGTCTCAAAGGTGACCATATGCGAGCTCGCAGACACTGGGAACGTTGGGCGACACTCGTCAAGACCGACAACCAACGGCGCTTCGGCAGATACCTTGTCGACATCACGCATTTCAAAGCCCGTAGTGAGGTCGCGAATGTAGCTGACAGGGAAGCCACCGATAGTGCGCGGGTACTTCAGAGTATCACCGTGTGCCGAACGCACAAACTCGAAGCGCTGCACATCAGCGCCCGCTTCGTCAGCATCGGGGCCATAGCGAATGCGAGAAAAGATGCGGCCGGTTTTAGCGGGATCAGGGCTGACAAAGTACGAGTTAGCCGAGACAAAAAACCCGTAGCGCACATACTGCTCCTCAAGGTAGTCAGCGACTGATTTGCCCTGAGCGTGGAGCTGAGCAGCGAGCTGCACAAAGACAGCCAGCGCCGTGACGCCATCCTTATCCAGCACGTGGTCGTGGATCATATATCCAATAGCCTCCTCGTACCCAAAGCCAACAAAGAAGCCCTGGTGCTGGAGGGCAAGCAGCTCGTTAGCCATATACTTGAACCCAGTCAGCGTATCCGCATAGCGGAAGCCCTCTGTCTGTGCCATCACGGAAAGCATACGCGACGACACAGTGCTGTTGACCATAGCAACGCGCTCGTCGGGAATCCCAGCACGGCGCGCCATTGCAAGCACAGCAGCAGCAAAAACGGTGCCCAGCTGATCGCCAGTGAAAGCTAGCCACAAGCCGTCGGGCTGCTTCTCAGCGGCAGCAAAGCGGTCCGCATCCGGGTCGTTAGCTAGCACCAGGTCGATGCCCTGGGCATCTGCCACATCCTTAGCCATATCCAGCGCGCCATTTTCTTCAGGGTTTGGAAACGCCACTGACGGAAAGTCAGGGTCCGGACTCATTTGCTCGGGCACGGGCACAAACGGGGGCAAGCCAAAGGCAGCCAGCATGCGGGAGGCAAAGGGCGCTCCCACGCCATGCATAGGCGTGTACACGTAGCGCAGCCCAGTGCGGCTGTTAGCCTCGCGGTCGGCAGCCAGGCCCCCAGCCGCGGCGTCAAAGTACGCGTCCATCATCCGTTGCGTAACATCCTCGACATTGGGATCAGCTTCAACGCCGTCTTCGTCCCAGCTCTGCGGCTCCATCAGCTGGTTCTCGCCAATGCTCCGAGCAATAGCCTCGTCAACAGGCGGGCAGATCTGTGCACCGTTCTCCCAGTACACCTTGTACCCGTTGTCGTCCTTGGGGTTATGCGACGCCGTAATCATCACGCCACACGCCGCCCCCAGCCGCTTCACTGCAAATGGCACTTCGGGCGTCAGCCCCAGGCCAGGGTAAAAGTAAACATGGAACCCAAGCCTCAGGAACGCCCGCGCTGTCAGCCGTGCAAACGCCGCCGAGTTGTGTCGGTGATCATGCCCGACCACTACACCACGCCGCTGCGCACCCTCTACTGCCGTTGCCACGTAGGCTGCCAGGCCCTGCGACGCTGTGATCACTGTTAGCCGGTTCAGTCGCGAGTACCCGGCCTCCATCCGTGCTCGTAGTCCCGCGGTGCCAAACTCGATCCGATTCCGCAACAGCTTCTCTAGTGTGTCTTCGTCATTAGCTGCCAGCAAACGCTCAATTTGGCTGCGAGTCTCGGGGTCCTACACAAAAGTTCCAATTTTATGAATTAGCATGCTCCCAAGATCTTTCTTGCGCACTTTTGGAGTTGGGCTCGCCTGCATACCTTGTCTTCGGACAGCCAGCGCTCAGCCAGTCGCGCAATTGGCAGAGTCAGGTAAGCTCCTTTCATTTTAAATTGGCCACAAAAAATATTAACAGCAAATATATGGAGAAAAGGTGGAGAGTGTGTGGGGAAACCTGTGATTCACAGGCATCTGAGAATGTCAACACAAAATCAAACCAAGTGTGATCCGGTGATTACGGCTAATGTTGCTGCGAGATGCTGGAAAGCAATGGCAGTCAGTGGGAATTGGTCAATATCTATTGCAATTGGGCAGGGCAGAGATGCTACATACGTTGCTGCTACTGACCATAGCGACTCAGAGAAAGGGCTTGTGAATGAGGATTTGAAGTGGAGGATATTGAGTCAGGAAGCCTCTAGCATGTCAAGCTGTATTTTCCTTAACAAGAAATACACTTTCATACCCACATGATAATAGCTAATCATAATATATTATAGCTCAAATATAACACAAAACCGTAAAGATGCACACGCATTCAGCATGCTTAAACGAACTGCCAGATAACCACTGCCACACCCAAAGCCAAGGCAGCAGGGCCGTTGGGGAAGCGCGAGGCCAAACCAGACTTCTCGATCATACTGTTCTCATCGCAAGTCATGTCCGACTCCATAGTCGCAGTTTTCCAGATGCTCTCGTCCTCGTCACAATACTTGTACCTCGATGACTTTAGGCACTGAGAAGCTGTGGCAGTTTCCGGATTGCACTTGGTGGGTTTGGAAGGCTTTTTGCCGGACACTTGAACACTACAAAGAGCTACAAGAGCTGCTGCAGTCGCACAGTTGAGCATGGAAACCATTGTCAGTGCTTTAAAAAAGTAGCTAGAAATGAAATAGGTGCAAAAAAAATAAAAATCAGTGTAGATGAAGGGAGGATAAAGAATAAATGCGTGAACAGCTCTGTTCTTAGTGTTTTAACTAGTAAAAGTGAGCTTGGTGTTGTTTCTAAAAGAGTTCTTTAGGAAAATGGAAAATAACACCTGACACTAGAGCTTTATGTTTGCTCAAAAGATCTTGTTGAAAAAGGCAAAAGCACTACTACAAAAGCAAAATAAATAGTTTTGCAGCAAAAGGAAATTAGCCGATGCCAACATGCAAACACACGTGTGCCAGCAAGAGTCGCCCTATTGCCCGAGAACCGGCTCAACACTCACGCGTGTCGTATACAATATACTTGTCATAAGTGCGCATATCCAAGGAAGAGTCCACAAAGCCTGCCAGCTCCGCGAAGAAAAGCGACACCCCAGATCCCAGCAAACCAGATATCGTGTCTCTTCTTGGCATTCGCTCAATATCCAGCGACCCTGCTTCTTTAACCATAGCCACTACAAAGCCCTCAACAAATTCGACATCCTCAGTACCCAGCACGGCCCTTAGGTCTCGAGCAATCCACTGACGACATCGCGGACTGTCGATTTCTGCACAAAGCAATAGGGGCACCTGTGAGGGCTTTATGCGACAACCAGCATTAGAACCCAGATCCAGTCGACGTAGTAGCCGGTGAGCGTAAACGGCAATACGTTTGCGCATGCCAAGTTGCTCTTCAGCTTGCTCAAGCAATGCGTCGCGACCGTAGGTTCGAGCATATGGTTGTCGTCTGTAGGTAGCAGATGCGGAGGTTGCTGAGCTTCTGACCAACATATCCCCAATAGGGGTTTTGGTTACTATATCGGAGTCAGAGCATCGTTGAAGTAGCGCCACTATTGCGCTGTTGCACAATGGGCAGCGTGCTCGAAGCTCGCACCATTGCAATATGCATGGGAAGCAAAATTGGTGGTAGCATGGATCAGTGTAGCTCTGGCTAGTTACGTGCTGCAAGCATATTGGGCATAGATACTCGCTATGTTTGTAGCCGGTCTCTGAGCTTGTTTCCGATACATTGTCGCTACAGGCGGTATTGGCTGCATGGTCGTTGATCGGGGTGTTCATTAGGAATTGATATACATGACAAATGCTAATTCTAGCGGGATTTTCCGGTGCTTCAGCTTAGTGGCACTAGTGTGCGCACAGAAGGCATGAATAGTTGTGGGCATCGGGGTTTGTCTACAACAAAGTGCAATTTTACAGGTTTGAAGAGTTCAATGCTTTTACTAAAGGCATTACTGATGCTAGCCACGCTAGAACAACGGCTTCCAAGTCGCCCAGCTCTTTCTCGCTATTCCAAAAGTGCGAAGCCCCAGGCACAACTCTCGTTTCAACTCTATTGTCATCACGCGCGCCAAGTCGCATTACCCGATCATAATCCCAAGCATCCGCCACCGGAACCACAGTATCTCCACCACCCATCACATTAAGCACAAAGCACCGCTTAAAGGGCAGTGTCTTCACCACAGACATATCCGTCAAATTGCGCTGTTGAAAGTGCTCAGCAGTAATCCAGTACTCGCGCACTGGCATGCTGGGAACTACGCCAGCTGTTAAAAGCGTATGACCACCATACTTTCGCCAAAGAAAGCGGCCATGGACTTCCAATGCCTCCAAGTGATGTGGCTTCCAGCGATTAGGCAACTCTCGAGACATCAAGTACCTAGCCGATATAGTAACCAGAAGAGATGGACACAAGAGCGGGTACTTGCAAGCAAAGAGCAATACACTAGATGCGCCTTTAGAATGCCCTACTACTCCAACAACCCGGAGCCGGCCGTGTGTGTCCAGCGCACCGCCGTTTATGTACTCGATGACATCCTTAATGTCCTCTGCTTCCTCGTAGTAGTTTCCGTAGCTGGTCTGCCCAGTACTGAGTCCATTCCCTCGAAAGTCAAAGGCGACTGACGCAAACGGCAGAAATCTCTGTAGTGCACAAAACAGCGGCGCGTATTTTGTATCGAGAAGGCCGTGGCATATTACAATCACTCCACAGTCGCTCGCACCACCAGACGTTTCTAGCACACTACTCGGAATTACAAGCCGCGCATGTAATTTTGCATTTCTAGTTGGAATAAAAAACTCGGAATTAGCCATCAGGGTTGAAAAATGTAGGGAAAAAGAAGGTACGAAAGCAAAGAAGTGACACTTTGTTCAAGACTGAGATCGACGTTAAAAAGAACGCTGTTTATGCAATGATCTCTGATCGATTATGAGGTCATGGTCCCTCACGTGCTTCTGCTGTTGATTAGGTCCGTACTTGATACAGGCGCGCAGCCATAGAGCTCCACAAGCCCTAGTTTATGCCCTCGCCAGTTCCTCCATTGCCACGCTTTGTCATTTGCAACCAAAAAACTGCGATTAAGGCTTTCCAGCCACCAGGAGTTTGTAACTGCTTGTCGATATTTAAAGATGTGCTTTCCTAATACCTAAATTCTTGTGGGAGATCCTTCAAACTGCAGACGTCTCAGGCGAGGTGCGTACCTTGAGAAAATGTCCAGGTTAATCGCCGTGTTCACCAGCCTGGTAAACCCCCGATAGTGCTTCTTGTCCACGGCGCTATGGATAAGATTTGGACAAACCAGCGCCAAAAGAAGAACACACTTTGCGGCTGCTCCAAAATTGCTCTCCTTCTCGAGCAAAATATGCCACGACCAGAACCAATCACCAATTGTGGAATAGTTCGCGAGTAAGTGTTCGACAATTAAATCCTCGGAAATCAAGCCAATGGAAAGCACACCCTCAGAACACGTGTCTTTGTCAGTAGTATCTCGAAGCGAGTCAAGGCAGGGAGCCCACATGTTGGATAGCAGCGAGTATAGTCGGCCAGATCGCAATTACGAGTCCATGACCATAATCTTGCGATTATGATTACGAGTGACTATGGCGGCGCCGTTTAAATATGGCGCTACGCGACATTAGTGGTGCGAGAGCTCTTTAGTGATTTTTAACTCGTATATTTAGGATAATTATATATAGGGTTTATTCTAAACCCACATAGTACTATCCAACAGCTGGTGACTGTATTAGGGATGTTTATTCTGCAAAACAGCTACGTCTAATGTCTAATCCCAAAAACTGGCAATGTGCGTTTAAGCAATAACGCTGGCTTTGGCAAGCAATTACACATAAGGAAAGCCAATGCCGCTAATGCCACCATATACGCTATTACCGCCATAGCCACCGTAGCCTCCCCAGCCGCATCCACAGCCGCATCCACAGCCACATCCCCAGCCACATCCACGTTCACATCCGCACCCGCTGCCCCAGCAACATCTGTTGCAGCTACCACCACAGCGCTTGGCCAGAGCCACATTATAGTCAGCCTGAGCGTCTCTAGCCTCGAGATGAGTCGCAACGGGCTGGGCAGGAAGTGCTGCAGCAGTGACAGTGGTGGCATAGATGGCGGCCAAGGCAAGAGTAGAGGTGATGCGAGCAATCATTTTTCAAAAGCTGTTTGGCTAAGCAAGTGTAATAAAGAGCAGAAAAGAGTTGTTGTTTGGTGAGTTGTGTGGTGACAATAGAAGAGTGTTTGGCAAGACGAGTACCCGTTCTTTTATACCAAAAGAGGGCACCACTTTGCCCTTACTCAAGGCAAAATGGACTTTAAGATAAAACATATTGAGCAATACAAAATTAGTGCTTGTGTTCTAATAGCTGCATATACTGCAAGTTGCATCTAATGGACTGAGCAAAGATAAAATTATATGATAAAGGTGGTTCAATGTTGCAGCACTTGCAATTGTCTGATTAGTGCTAGTCTCGACTTTTCCGTCTAACTGTGCTCCTTAGCTAAAAGAACGTGCAAAAAATTTGTATTATCAAGTATATTGACAAAGCCAAACGTAAAACTACAAACAACACATAACGCATCTAAAAATATCAAGAAAGGTCATTCCCAAATTGTCTGGCAATTGGCTCCAATCATGCATATTCTCACAGACAAGCTTCCAATCTCTAATCTAGAACTGCCAAGATACCGTAGATAGCCAAGTGTTAGATAGTGCTATGCGAGTTTAGAGTATACCCATTATATAATTATATAATTATATATAATTATCCTAAATATACGAGCTAAAATAACTCAAGAGATCTCGCACCACTAGTGCCTTGTAGCGCCATATTTAAACAGCACCGTCATAGTTACTTGTAATCATAGTCTTGCGATCATGATCATGGACTTGTAATCGCGATCTGGCCGACTATACTCGCTGCTATCCAACACCAAGTGTATTAGATTCTAATAGTCAAAAAGTGCTTCTACTAATTTCTATTATCTATAAAGTTATGCCAAGTGGTAATAGCGTAACAATTAAAAGCACATCTAGGCAATGACGTTGACATTGTTGAATTTGTGAACATTGTCGCTGGCTGCGTTGGCATGTACATTGTTGGCATAGAATGTGTTCTCGTTAAAGTTGGCGCGGTTAGAATTACGGTCAAAGTCGCTGGTAAACGAGGCAGCAAACGGGAAGCCAAAGCCACCATATCCACCACACATGCCGTAGCCATCCCAGCGCTTGATATGGGCGTGTGGCTGCGGGTGCGCGTTGGCAGCAGCAGCCAGAGAAAAGGCCACAAGAGAAACAATGAGAAAAGCGTTGGCAAGCATTGTAAATTGGAAGGTAAGGTGGCGGTGTTGCTGTGTATCTGTAGTGTGGTTGTGATGCGTGTTGACAAAAAGAAAGGAATAGTTGGTGACAACGTGCCAGTGCTTTTATATTCGCCTTGTCAAGTAAAAGATTGCCTTGAGACATGTTGAATCGCAGGCAGAAGTAATTCTATCTGCGATCCAAACAGCAACCAGATCCAGACCATTCAACTATCTCCGCCAATATATGACTTGCAGCCGTGGATTTCGACCTATTTCCATGTGGGAAAGTGACCTGCTCGTGATCTTGTAATTCTTCGATGTTTATGCTGTGCATGAAAAACTGTCGGATTGTGTGCTTCCGGTTCTTTACAATATTTTTTGCGACTTTGTATTTAGCGTGTTATTGCAACGACTTTGAAGGTATAAATGCACTTGTTAAAAAGTACACAATTGAATGACTAAAATGAAAGAAAAGAAAAGAAAAGAAAAGGCTAGAAATGTGCTTGCCGAATTTGCTACATACTCCGATTGCGTTGGTAGCAATAGCGTAAAACCATGTCAAATGCGCCAAACAACCTGGTCAATATACCTCATAGAGTATCTTTGAGGCACAAGTTGTCGTCGCAGTCCAAGCCATAGTAGTTGACTATGCCGTGGCAATCGGCCAAATTCAGAGCTCATTCTTTTGAAAGCTGGCGGTGGTAATGTGTAGCATTCTCAAGGCCAATGCGTTTGCAGTGCTCCTTGATCCATGGAAATGGAGGCGCAGAGCTGATCATTTTTGCTTAATATTAAGAGCGCTTTTGGCCGTAGCCAACTCCCTTCGTCTTTCTTGGCTGCGTTTCTCGCTGCCTGGTCGCGTCATCGCGAGGCCTGTGGCTTTGGTGTGCGCGCTGACGGTGATGCTTTTTGACTTCCTGCTGAGTAGGCCAACTGGCTTGTGATTCAGCGGTTCTTGATTTCGACGGAGCACGAGGAGCAGCCGGCGGAGTGCGAGCAGATACCAGCGGAATCGCCGCAAACGAGGCAACAGAAGAACTAACGAATGAACACTTGACGCTGGTGCTGTTGGCGCCATGAGCATTTTGGCCAATAGAGTGCTCACTGTTAGCAGCACCATTGCGTGGTCCAGCAATAGGACAAGTTTTTCTCGAAATGGCTTGCGGATTGGCATGCTTTCCACCACGGCATCCACGGCGCCTGGGTCTGTCTGTAGCGCTGGCGCTGTCTGAGCTAGCGTGGTCCCTGCTCTTCTTTGCGACTGGTGATATGTCCCGGCTAGAGTCGCGCTTGCGTTTTGCGCTGGAAATATTCACTAGATCGAGCCCCTTGTTGTTGCCAGAGCGCTGAGGGCGGGCTTGGACAGACGCGTCGGCAAAAGCCTTGTTGCCTGAGCCCATGGGCAGCTCAATTGGGGGAGGCTCATTGATGATGTCGCCCTGGCAGGGAAGGGGGAAGCCAGACTCTGGGAGGATACCATCCAGCTCAGAGATGTAGAGGGGCGCGGAGTCAGCCACAGGGACTGGCGCAGCTTCGATGTTTTCCACTGGCTCGGGGTTGGTCTTGATAATAGATGCCGTGTTGGCCTTGACAGCAGAGAAGGTGCCGGTCTTGCAGCCATGAGAAGAGGCATTCTCATAACCGCGCGAAGAGTGGGGCTCGTAGCTGCGTGATGAGGAGCCCTTGTCGACGTGCGAGGAGTGAGGGCCGTAGTCACGCGAAGTATCCTTGTGGGCGGGATCAGTGTCAACCCGCGCCCTCTTGGCCGGGGCTTGCTGGGCGCTGCTGGCTTTTCCAGGCAGCTTTCTCTTGTTGTTATCAGTGGTGGTGACCATACGTGAAGAGAAGAAGCGGGAAAATCGAAAGAAAAGCGATCAGAAAAGAAGAGAAAGGCAGTGAGAACGATGGCTACTTATATACTTGCCACTGGTGCTGCGGCTTCAAGTGAGCCGTGTCTTGGGGAAAGGAGTAAATAGCGGCTGTTGAATCGCCTTACAGCTCGGATCCGTGGTTGCCAATGAAGGGGTCAAGGGGGGTGAAGAGTCACCCCGCAATTCAGGAACAATGGATCGCGAGAATCATGTGAATGGCTCGCACTCAGCTCCTTGTGTGGAGTATCTTTGCTGGCTTCAAAGGCGTACTTGGATTCGTGCCAGTTTCTGGCAGTCTCCACGCACAACACCAAGCGTCGGGCAGTTCATTAGAGAATAAAGGCAGAGTCTAAAGCAAATGTCAAATAACTCCATGTTTCGCAGTAATATCGTCTAAAAAACTCGAATTGACTTAACAAACAAGCACAAGTAATCAACGCAATTTACTGGCCGCCGACCAAGCTAAAGTACTGACGAAGAGTCTCTGCTAAGACTGCTGGCAAACCGTGGATGTTGCGCAAGACGACATAGAACTTGAACGGGAAAGTATCGAGATACCGCTCCACCCGCATCTCCGTCTTGCCATCAGCACCCTTGACAAACGACACATGCTGAGTATTCATAATCGAGTCCTTCTCGGGGTCAACCTTCGCGACATCATTCTTGGCCACCAGAGCCGAGCGATCCAAGACAATAAACACAGTCATGACCCTCAGCTCCATAGCAGCACGTACCTGACGCAACAGACGCGGATGATCCTGGCACACTCCATCAGAGATAACCAATTGCAAGCGCCACAGATCCGCCGAACCCGCAGCAGCAGCAGCAGCGTCATAAAGACGTAGGGACGCGTCCATGAGCTGCACAACATCAGTACGGTCGTCGGCAAAGGTGAGGCGGCTGAGAATGCGTGCTCCAGCATCGGCATCAAAGGGACAGTCAAAGGGATGCAACAGGCTAACTGACTCGCCAAACGACACAACAGAGAGCTGGCCGACTTCCAGCTGGTTGAGCGCCGTAGTGACCAGCGCCAGGGTCTCGTAAGCAAGCTCGACAGCCTGCGGTGACTGCGCCATAGACTTTGAATTGTCCAGGGCGACCATGACCTGGTACTCGCGGCGGGCGGGCTTAGTGCGGCGCAGCCAGATCTTGTCTTTGCGGAACTCAGAGGCGATATAAGGGATGATGCGCTTCATGTTCAGACGCTTGCCCGTGCGATAGTCGCCACGCAGCTGGGTGGCCTGCGTAGGCGTCAGAATGAGTCGCAGTTGCTCAGTCAGCATTAGCGACAGGTCGTGGGTTAGCCGCGTGTACGCCTGCCACAACTGCATGGCCTGCTCGCTGCCTTGCGCGTTGGCACGCCACTCGGCAGTGCGTGTTTCTAGGTCATCGCGCAGCTGGTCGATATCCACCACCATCTCCTCATCGCTTGCATCGCCAGCGGCTTCTTCCTCTTCGCCAGCCGATCCGCTCTCATCGTCGCGATCTTTGGCGGCTATGCGCTCGTCGGCTATGGACTGCTGCATTTGCACTGCGCTCGAGGACTGGTCGCGCTCGCGCTGCATGGGTTGTTGCAGATTGGGCAGAGCGGGTTGCTGCAGCTGGGCGTCGAGAGCGGGAGCCTGCTGCTCTTCATCCTCGTCCATGGGCTGTGGCAGCTGCTGTTGATCGCCCGAGCTGTCGTCGTCGAGATCCATAGGCCGATGCTCCTGCTGAGCCAATTCCTCCTCATTGGCGTCAGCCAAGGCAACCTTGTCAAAGGCCTCTTCTTGCTTGATATGCTCAAACTCAGAGCTCTCGGGTGCAGGCGGCTGCTCGCTCTCGGGCAGATCCTTGGCGTCCTTGTCAAGCTGAGGCTGCTCGGTCTCATCCTTGGGCTGTTCCTCGTCTTTCTCATCGCGCATGACAATGTCTAAGCGACGCTCCCACTTTTCAATGACATCGGCTAGGGTGCGCTCAGGCTGCATATTGCGCTTCTCCTGCTGCTGTTGCTGCTGCTGCTCGGCGTCATTACGAGAATCATCTTGCTGTTGCTGGGGCAAAAACGACTCTTGCGTGGCGTGCTGGCTGGGCTGCTTTTGCATATCGCTGTCGCGGGCAGAGTCCAACGGCTTGGCCAGGGCCTGCTGCTGGGCGTCGGTAGAGGCGTTGGGATCAGCGCCATCGTTGCCGTCGAGGTTCATGGCAGAGTCAATGCCGTCAGTAGGCTTATTGGTGCCACTTTCTTCCATTTCCTCGTCTTCACGCGGCACTTCCTCGTCATCCTCGCCATGCTCGCCATCCTCCTCATCGCCTTGGTCATCTTCCTCCTCGCTGCCCTCGGCGTCGCCCAGGCCCTGGTCGCCTTCATCGGCGCTTTCAGCAGGCAATTCGTCATCATCGATGCGCTCATCGGCGTTCTGGCCATCGACGGCGTCTTCCTTGGACTCGTTTTCAGGGGCGTCCTCGGCATTGTCTTCGTCCATGTTCTCGAACTTTTGCTCAATGGGCTCGTCTTCAGGCAAGTCGTTCATATCGGCATCGAGCCCGTCATCCTCATCATCGGCTTCCTCTTCCTCATCGTCGCCCATGTCTAGATCGTCGGGCATCTCTAACTGCTCACCGGCATCTTCAACTTCGGCCATACGGTCAAGAGTATCTTTGTTGACACGGTCATCAAGGTCGTCTTCATCGGCGGCGCTCTCGCCATCGCTGCCTTCTTCCTCGTCGTCGCCATTGTCGCTGCCGCTTTCATCGTTAGCCTCACTGCCCTCAGCTTGCTCACCGGCCGAATCAGAAGAGTCGCCATCGTCCTTTTCGTCGTCGTCGCCAGCGACGATATCCGACTTTTCTTTCTTCTTTGAAGCCTTGCTATCGACCTTGTTATCTTCACCCTTATTGTCCTCAGGCTCGTCTTCTTCCTCGTCATCCCACAGCTTGTCGTCAAGAGCGGTGGGGTCGGTGGGATCGACATCACCCATTTGCTCGTCCATCTCATTGTCCTCATCAGAGCTATCGTCAGAGCTGTTGTCGTTGTCGGTCTCTAGGTCGGCATCACCTAGCTGGCCGGCAAAGTCATTCTCCATGTCGATAGCATCTTCATTGTTGCCGGGGTCCTCGTTCTCGTTGTGAGGCTCCTCACCCTGAACACCCTCGACTTGGTCTTCGCCCTCGATCTCGTCAGAGACATTCTTGGCGCCTGCCGTTGATCCCTCACCGATGCCAGTGCCCGAGGCGTTGGACTCGTCAGTTTCCTCGGAGTCGTAGATATCGTTGGTGCCGAGACCGTGCACAATGATGGTGGTTAGGACGGAAGTGGTGGTGAGGGCAAACTGCACTATGGTCTTGTGTAGGTTCGCGTAGAGGACAACGACATGCTGGACTATAAGCGAGTAGCGGTTGATCCAGGGGCGCACAAAGCCGGTCACCAGCTCCTGGGGCACACTGGAGCTGCCGGCTAGCTGGGTCAGGCGCTGGCACAGACCGAGCATCGTGGGGAGATGCAGGGCGCGGGCCATCACCTGCATGAGATCGATGCGGCGCAACAGTTCCTTGGGCGCCAAACCCCACATGTTCAGTTCGCCTGCATGTTGCTCGGCCTCGAACTGCTGCTCAGCGCGATGAATGGTCTGCCATGAGTTCATTACGGCTGTCGCCCACTGGCCAGCGAGTTCCGCCAGGGCCACCGCTGATTCGGGACACTCAGCTGGATCGCTATCCATGGCCGTGTCGTTGAGCAGCTCGGTGATGCGCTGGACGTGGGCTGATACGGGTCCAGTCCACGGGTCTAGAAGCATGGGCGGCAGATCCAAGGCCGCTGCTGACTGCAGCGCCTCGTCAACAGCTGCTAGGGCTAAGCGCACAGCGTTCTTGGCGGCGATCGAGTGCTCGAGCAATCCCATGTGTCGAGCTGCATCGGTAGCCGACACACCCGACATTTGCAGCGCCACGAGCGCCGAGTGTGCTACTGCAAGCTCTGCGTTAGCCTTGGTGAGCTCAGCAGCCGCCGCTTGGAACCCAGCCGCCGCCTGAGCCACCAGCGACTCACGGGCCGTCCAACCGCCAGCATCAGCAACACGCTTAGTAGCAGCAAGGAGCTGGGCCAGAAGCAGTGCCAGCTGGTCAGCCAGCTGCTTCAGTTGCGGCGTATCCACGTTATTGGCTACCGCGCCAACGGGAGCACACCAGGCAGTAGCAGCCTGCATCCACGCCGTAGCCGATGCCAGCAGATCAGCAGCAACACGGCGGTCCTTCGCAACAGTGTGCACCAAAGACTCAGCAAGCCCTGTGATATGCTGGACCTGCTGGGCGTTGACCTCGGTACTGTGCTCAGCAAAGGTGGCGGATCTCAGCTGCACGATCTGGGCATTAAGCCGGAAGAATCCAGCATTGGCCAGCTGCCAGCTCCTTTGCGCTAGTGCCGTCTGCCCATGCAGGGCCTCTGAGCTTGGCAGCGATGCGCCAGCACTGACGGCCTGCTGCCATGCAGCAACATCCACTGGTGGCTGCTTGAGTACGGCAGCTAGGCCCGTAAGAAGCTCTGCTCTGGCACTGGACTCGTCTTCTTCGGCAATGGGTCGGAAATGGCGCTTAAGGCCAAGTTCTTGCAAGCCCTTGAGAATCTCCTTGAGTCGCGTACGACGAAGGTTGCGCTGCTCGCCCCAGAACTGCTTAATACGCTTCTGGCGCTCCTCGTCATCCTCAATATACTCGTCGGCCTCTTCCGCTTCTTCGGCTTTTTGCTTGCGAGACTTTATGATGATCTTCTTCTTTGCCGAAACATCCTCGGGTTTCTTACTTCCCGCCGCCCGCTTAATTAGGTGCTTCGGTGTCTCAACGCTCTGGAAGTGGTTGATGTCGCTGACGATCTGTAGGGCGAATTCATCTAGAGTATCAACGGAGGCCGACTCGCCGCCAAACACCTTTGATCGGCTCATCATTCGGCAGAGCTGCTGCAGCGTCGCTGGGCTTGCCTCAAGGACCTTCGCAACAGATGCTATGGACAACGGAATGAGGCCAGCCATGCGCACGGCCAACGCTGCATCCACATCAAGACCAACGCCAGAGTCCCATGGTCTGACGCTTGAGGCCTTTGCAAGGCCCACACCCGCGGTAACAGCTATGCCGGCATCGCTCAGGGGCAGCGAGACGATCACTACCTGTGGTACACGAGCCGAGGCGATGGACGCGGTCTGGTGGGCCTGGATGATCTGGAATATAGGCTGGGAGAGGGCATCACGCCACTGCTTAATGCACTTTGTCAAGTGCTTATGAGTCTTTTGTGCACTGGCACGAAGAGCCGCCGGATTGACATCCTTCCAGGACGAGATCTTGACGTACTGGGACAGATCCTTCGCCACGGTCTTTTTAGCTCTCGCCAATTGCTCCCCAATACACGGAACATACTGCAAGTAGTAGTCGATAGCGTTAGTCAGTGGTCCATACACTGGATCATCCCTGGGGGGCTTGCCTGATGCAGCGAGAACAGCCGATCTATGTGAGGCAAAGGCTGCCAGCATATTGAGCCTGCCGCGGAATTCGCCCGCTGGGCTGCCCTGCATGAACTGATCCAGGGCAGCCACCAGCGAACCAAACTCGATGCCCTGGCCCATCAGCGAGGCATAGAGCCCGAACCACCATTCGCGGGGGCGCCGAGCATACTCCAGCTCCTGCGCCACCAGCAAGTGGGGCCACGCGTTGAGCTCGCGTTGGCGCCAGCGGATAATCAGCTTAGCCGCATCAGCCAGCTCCTTAATAGACACGTCGCGACTCGCATAGGCCTCCCAGTCCTGGGCCCTCGTGTGGAGCAGCTCCAAGGCCGCCAGAAGCTTAGCCACCGGCGCCCTCACCGGCATAGCCAGCAGTCGCTGCGTCATATCGCTGATCTGCTGCAGCACAGCGTGGTCAGGCCACTCCTCCAATAGGCCATGCACGCGGTCGCCAATCGCCTTTGCCAGCGGCTTCAATAGCACGGCTTCGCTGGGCGCTGCGTCCTTGTAAAAGTTGTACACGAACACCATGCCAAGCCCCGCGCTCGTGCTGACATCATCGTCGGTGTCCCCACCCACTGTGGTGGCCGAGGCCACGGTAGCGAGGGCTAGGAGATTGGCGCCACGCAGAGCGGCATCGGCTGTGGCATCCAGAAGCCCGACCATCTCAGGGCGCAGGCGGTGCATGGACGCTGCCAGGCGGTAGGCATGGCGCTGAGCCTGGGCAATCAGCGTGGGGTGGATATCAGGCTTAGCACCCAAGAAGCCAAACTGCAGCATGATATACTGATGGCAGGCAGCCAGGGCGGCTACTGTATCTTCGCCAACGTCCTGAAAGGTAGGTTCCTCGGGTGCGTCATTTTTATCTTCAAACACGTCCTCGTATCCGGGGAATATCTCGCCCAGCAGCTCCTCGTTGGTCTGCTCCTTGGGCGCTCTATGTCTGAAAAGACTAGCTGCCTCGGCATCCCGCTTCTTGCGCTCATCCACAGCGCGCCTATGGATCTCATAGGCGTCATGGAACACTATCTCCAGCGCCTCCAGATCGGCCGGCCCCAAACTGCCACGCGCCTGCACACCCACTGCAATGCGAGTAGCCAGTGCCACCAGCAGCTCGCCGTAGGCTGCCAGTGGTGAGGGCCCACCAGCGTCATTAGAGAAGAAGATCAGTGTCTTGAGCTGCGCCAGCGTACTTCGCAAGTGCTGATTGGACTCGAGCACGCTCGGCACCGAGACCACAGGCTGGGCATAGACATCAGCAACGAGTCTCGCGTACTCACGCATGGATCCATGTACGTGGATCCGACGGATCTCAATGAGCTGACCCATGGCGTATCTGATCTGCCTGACGTAGGTGCACCAAATCTGGGCAACATCCCTGTATGCCTCAAAGTACCTGCGAACGACACGGCTCTCGAACTGCTCCAGCGTGCCCAGCAGAGCCATGGCAGCGCCCTGAGCTTTGGCAAACGCTTCCACGTTCTCCGTACCGGATATCTGAGCACAGAGGTCGCGCACTCTGCTCAAAACTGAGGAGGCCAGGCTGTGTGCCTCCTGCCACAGCTCAGCGAACGAGGGGCCGTCCCTACTGAGCCCTGAGGGCCGATACACGAGCTCGATAGCGGAGTGTTGGCGCTCGAGGTCGGCCACGTGGCGAGAAAAAGGCGCAGTGGCTCCAGTGTTCTCGTCGCCAGTCATGCTGCGCTGGATCGCGCGATAAGCAGAAAGGTCAGCGCGACCGGTCTCAACGTCCTCGCTGAGCCACGCCCACTGCGTGCGAGCCTTTGCCGCCGGGTCTACGGGCCTCCTGGGCACCGAGATAAGCAAAAGGCAGACACCCACCTCAACCGAAGCCACATACGCGCACTCCAGCTGCTCCTCGTCCCGTGCTGTTAGTGCCCTGACAACCGCATTAGCTGCTGGCTCTACCGCAAAAGCCACAGGCGTGGCCACCAGCATGAGCTGCCTATGCCACTCGCCAGCTAGGCTGCAGTCGACTGGAAGCGAGGTTAGCGCTGAGAGCAAATGCTCGGAGCACTGTGTAAATGCCAGCCTCTCCGAAGCATCACCAACGACGGCGCTGACGGCCTGCATCACCGAGGCTAGCACCGTTGCTAGCTCGTCAGCGGGCGAGTGAGTGGGTGGCTGGTACTCTGCCAGTGATCTGAGCAGATCGCGGGACTGATGCTCAGCTAAATCGCGATCGCCTAAGGCGCAGTCAAGGCGAGGCGCCATACGCCAGGATAGCTCCGTGGCTATGGGATGTGCGAGACGCAGTGCAGGCGAGCTAAGCAGGGACGCAAATGTATTGTTATCGCCTAGTCGCACATACCACTGGTACGAGATATCAGAGACCAGCGACAACAGAGGTCCTGGTGCTGACTCGGCTGATTTGTCGTTGGCAAGCCACGCGAGTCTCGTGTAGAGCAGCGCCCATGAGGACTGGTCGCCAACCGACGCAGAAGCAACGGCCTCACACAATTCCCTCAGCACCCGCCGATGAACACCCGATCCACATGGCAGGCTACCAGAAACAGCCGCCAGTTGTGCCAAGCCCCGCCACACGGCCAGCTCCTTGATATCAGCAATGACGTCGGTGGGCGCCATCTCCCGAGCATGATCCACGGGCTCAACAGCCTCGGATACGGGCAGATTCGCTGCAAAGCGCGCTACCGCAGCAACGATCAGATGGCGGTCCTTGCGGCTGACAGTGGCATAGAGCATAGCCAGGGCCTCAGTAACAGCCTCCTTATCCACAGCCGAGGCAAGAGCCTTAGTGAGCGTCTTTTCCAACCCATGCGACTCTGTATCAGGCAAAGTAGTCGGATGCACCATCGCCCAGACCCTCAGACTATGCGACGCATCCATGACCAGCCCTCGCACGCTGTCCGCCAGCGCTTGCGCAATGCCAGCCACCACAGGAGGTGCCTCAGTAGCAAGTGATGCCAGCAGTCCCTGCATAGTTTCGAACGCCACCGCCAGCTCGCTAGCAGCGCCACGCTCACGGGCCATCAGGGCATAGACTCTGTTTCTGAGCAAAAACAGAGCGCGCAACATAGGCACTATCTGGCCCATCCACGTACCCGCCATGATAGCCTGCTCGCTGGCATCGGACGACGCCACCAGCGCCTCCCACTGCGAGACTACCCGATCGCATCCATCAACGAGATCAAAGATGGTCTGCACATAAGTGAGATCAACGTTCGGTCTCTGGAGCACTAGCTCGCGGAGTCCCTCGTCTGTGGGCCGGTAATGCTCGGCCAGGGTGCGCTCATGCTTGAACATCAGGGACTCCGATAGGGCGCGGTGCCAGAGGGCAGCGGGGCCGTTGGAGACCCGGTTGAGTGCACGGGAGAGCCCGTGGTTCAGCTCGGCAAAGACCGGTGCTGTGGCAAGAATGGTGGGGTTGGCTCCACACTCAATGGCGAGAGCAGCACGCGCTTGCACGAGGACCTGAGCTAGCTGGGAGCCGGCCAATAAGGCGGCAGAGACAGGGTCGCTGCGAGAAATAGCCTCAAATGCGTGAGTCGACAGCGAACCTGGAGTCAGAGCACTGACACTCAGTACAGCCAGCAACAAGCGCTCGCGCTGCATGGGCGATTCGAGTCCAGGCAACCCGCTGCCTGCGCCAGCCGCCGCCCGCACCAATTGTGCTTGCCAGGCAGCCAAGGACACAGCTGATTCAAGTGGATCGGGCGAAAACGCAGGAACCGCTGCCACTGAGTCGCCATCAACCTCGGCAACATATCCGCGCTGGATACGCTCAGCCATATGCACAGCCTGCTGCACCACGCTGGTAAGCGAAGGCTCTGCTGCCACCTTGCCCACCAACCGAGCAGGCAGGCCAGCAGCCTCAGCTACGAGCCGCTGGTCAGCGCCCATGAGCGACTGAGCTGGCGGCAGCACGCAGATCTCAATGCCGCGATTGCGCATAGCGCGAGACAGCTCGCCGTGCTGTGGGTCGACGGCCATGAAGATGCGGAAGTTCTCGTGAGGCCTAATCGCCTCCACACGCTTCGGGTCCTCGTTGACATAGAGCACACCATTGGGCTCCAAAAGACCATTAAGGCGGTCGAGAACAGAGGCACTACACAGGTTGGCCCGATCAATGAGCAACCAGTGCCCGTTGACTAGGGCATCAACGAGCACGCCGTCAACCCACTCGAACTTGCCAGCTACCTGGAGCCCCGCAAACGCCTGAAGCCCCACCCTCAGAGCCTCCGCTAGCCGACCCACCTCGCCGCCCGAGATGCCCACATACTCCACGATGCCCTCGACAATTTCGCAGAGCTCAGCTGCAGGCCCCGAGCGGCAGGCGTTTTGGTACATGGCACACAAGTGGGCCACGCGGGTAGAGTCCAGCGACTGGTAGTCGCAGGCAAAAACAGCAGCGTCGACCAACTGAGCCACTCGGCGCAATAGCGCTGACCTATGTCTTTGGGCATCAACTTGCTCGAAGCCACCCAGGATATCGCTGGTGTCGACGCCCGAGTTCATAGCAAATTCAGTGAGCCTGTTGCCTGTGGCATTAGCAAGCCAGCGCACTAGGGACGTCTTGCCGCATCCCGCCGGCCCCACTAGAATGGCCATCCAGCGCATCTCCACGCACCGCATCAGTGACTCCAGATACGCCAACTGCCAGTGCAGCACGCGAAGGCGCAGGGGTCTCGCGTTCTCAGCGCGCCTGGGCAATACAGCTGCGCCCACCTGCAGCGAGTCCTCGGTGATATGCAGACTGGGCGGGGAAAGACGAAGAGTGCGGCCAAAGACCTCGCGATAGAGCATCAGCACTTGGTCGCGGTCCTGTGCAGTCCGCATACGCTGGACATAGAGCATCTCAACGTACTCGTCGATGGGCCTGGCGCCCTGCTCGAGAGCCGAGGGAGTGAGAGCGAGTTCCATGAAACGACTGACGTCACGCAAGTTGAATTCCCAGGGGGCGCCTGAATGGCCAAACACGCGCTGAGACATGGTGCGTTGGTGCATTAGCCAGTTGAACTCCAGCACTTGCTCAATACTCGCGTGCTGCTGGTACATGTTATCACAGATAATGCGGAGATCGTCGCGAGCTAGTTCATCCATATACACTTGTGTAAAGCGATTGACAAATGAGCGGGGCAGTCCCTTGCGCCCGCCGCCTTGGCCCACGGGATTCTGCGCTGCAAATAGGCGGAACCCCGGCGATAGCGAGAACTCACGATCCAGCTCAGAGATATATACGGTACCGCGGTGGTCTAGACATGAGTTGAGGCCCTCGAGGACGCTTTGCGAGGCCAGGTTAATCTCGTCTAGGAGCACCCAGTCCCCCTGCTTGAGTGCCTGGAGGAACGGCGCATCGCACCACGCAAATCCATCGTCGGTTGGCAGATCGGTACCAAAGAGATCCATGAGATCGGTCTGATCAGACAAGTTGATTCGCACTAGGCGATGACCCGCCAGCCGCGCCAGTGTGCTTACCAGCGTGGTCTTGCCTACGCCGGGACTGCCCTCCAGCAGCAGGGGCTTGCCGACTTGCATGGCGCGCAGCACCTTGACTAAGTTGTCAAAGGTCGTCGGCGCATGAAGCGCAAACCCGCCGCCACCACTGGGTAATGCACCACGGGACACAAAGAACGGAGATACGCCGACTGCAGAGTCACGGTGCTCGACCAAGGACGTCAAGTCCTTGGTCAGGGACTTTGCTGTTACCACTCCAAGCTCATGCTCGCCCGTAAAGCCAACCATATTCTGCAAGCGAGCCACGCACTCGGCCTTGATCTCGGCAGGCAGTCTGACCGAAGCAGCAAAAATGGATCCCTGAGTACCGATACTATCCAAGAGCACCAAGCAAGCGCCATGAACAACAGCTGCCCTGGTATCCATGAGACCCCGAGCCTTGACTACAAACTCTGCCCAGAACAGATAGTCTCTCAGACTCAATCCGTGCTGCAGCAACCTGCTCTCCGACAGGTAGGCCACAAACTCCAGGATAACTCTGATACACCCCTGGACATCCTCCACCAGGCCCAAGCGCTTGCCCAGGATCAGCGACAGGTCTTCGGGGTCGGTGGTGGTTGGCGCCCAGAGCTCAGTGAATCTGTTGCGGAGCGCTGGACTGAGCTCGCGCTTGCCGTAGTCGCCTCCTGGGTTCATTGTTGCTACAAACTCGAATCCCTCGGAGGCTATCAATGTCGAGCCACCGGTCTGCTCGGCCAGCACCAGGGTGCGCGATGGCTCTAGGACGGAGTTCAGTCGCTCAAGTACAGAGTCGTCGGCGAGATTCAGCTCATCCATGAGGAACACATCGCCCTGCCTCATTGCCTGCACTAGCGGCCCATCGTGCCACGCAAAGAGGTCCTGCGACCTGGCCAGCATCTCGCTAGCCGACTCCAGCTGCTCCGTGTGCTCGTTGACTTTGGCTTGGGCATCAGGGTCAGCAGCCACCCACGCTGCTATTGCCTGGCGCAGAGCATCGGGTGAGTCAACGGTGGGAGCGCTTTCGCCCATGACAGCGACGAGGATCTGGCGTGCCGACGCCAGCAGTGCATTGCGGTTACGCACAGGTCGCTGGCCGCCGAGGATGTCAGAGGACTCTGTGTTCTGGTGGCAGTTGATGACGTGTAGTTGGCGCTGCATGGCGTGGGCCAGCATCTGGCAGACCGTGGTCTTGCCACAGCCAGTCTCGCCTACCAGCAACACGGGTTCATGGAACCTGAGACAGAGTGCGGTGAGGATAAACAGCCTGCGCATGGCCTTTGTCCACGCAATATCCGATCCACCGAGTTGCTCAAATGCCACAAACTCTGGCATCTTTTGCAGTCGCACCATAGAATACAGCTCCTCGGCATCGATATTACGCGGCCTCTCGGATTTGTGATAGAAAGCTCGCTCGATAGCCCGACGAACCACGGTCTTCTCGTCGTCGCTGCGCACTCGCTCAGCTATCAGCATGTATCCGTACTCAGCTAGCTCGTCCTTTGTGGTGGCGTGGCGGTTCGCCCATCTGAAGAGATCACGCAGAGTGATGAATCCATGGCTCGCCTCAAAAATCCTCGTCTGAGCGCGCACCTGAGTCAGGTTTCGGTACACATCAACCAGGAGCTTGGCGTGAGTCGGCGGCACCTTACAGCTATCCACAATGATCTGCTGGAGCTCGCGCTCGGGGATATCGTCGAAATGCAGCTCGACAAAGCGATTGCGGAAGGCCCGCGAGAGCGCCTTGCGGCCACCATAGAGTCCAGCGGGATTCTGCGTAGCAAACAGCATAAAGTGCGGGTGTGGACGCACAATCTCCTGGGTTTCTGGAATAACCAGCTCTCGGTTATCGTCCAACAGGCGATTGAGTGCCTCCAGGACATCGGAGGGCGCCAAGTTGAGCTCATCAAGAACCAGCCAATGTCCATGGCGCAGGGCCTTGACCAAAAGGCCCTCCTCAAAGACCAGCTTGCCATCAACCGAGGTGTACGAGCCCAGGTACTCTTGCAAGTCGGTGTGCTCGTGGTTGTTGATACGCACAAACTGGTGACCGGTTTTACGCGCTAGGTACTGCACCATAGATGTCTTTCCCGCTGACGTGGGACCCTGGATCAACACGGGGTAGTGCCCACACATGACGGCACGCGCCAGGGACTTGATCTTGGCCTCCACCGAGCTGGTAACCACATACGCGCCATCATCTTCGGGGTCACCGAGCTTCGGCAGCCAGAAGCTCTGAACCAAGACCGAGCCCGGTTGTCCCTGGGGCACGTGGCCCAGCATTTGGCGAATATTATCGTCAGCAAACACCTTGTGCAGTTCAGCCACTAGCACCAGCTGCGTGGTAGACTCGAGCTGCGTAATAAACGTCATAAAGAGCCCGTCGTAGAGCGCCCGCTTCAAGGCATAGGCCTGAGCGTTCTGTCTGGCGTAGGTCAGCGCGCGAGTAAGAGAACGCAAGCTATAGTGTGGACGCTGGTTAGCTCCATCAACGAGCTTGTGCTCGCTGGCCAGCTGCTTAGCCGTGCGGTAAAAGGCGATAATGCGGTGGCAGACAGCCGGCGGTACATTGGCAGGCAAGTGCGAGCAGATGATGGAGAGCAGGTCGTCGGTGTTGGCGTCGGGCGGGTGCACAAAGAATTCCGAGAAGCTGGATCTCAGACCAGGCGGCAGCTCGCGTTTGCCCACATCGTTCGACGGATTCATACAAGCGAATAGGCGGAACGACGGGTGGCAGGGAATACGTACACCGGTTTCAGCCAAGAGCAACGAGCGCTCACGCTGGAGCAGCCCACCCAAGCAAGCGAGGGTCTCAGCAGTAGCCAAGTTGATTTCATCCAGGAGGATCCACCCGCCGGTACGCGCTGCTCTGACTAGCGCACCCTCAACAAAGCTGAACACCATGCGAGCGCCCTTCAGGGCCTCAAAGTCCACCACGCTGCTACGGAACTCAGCCCATTCGGCGCGCAATTCGTCGACATTCTCCGCGGTAATCTTCTGCTTCTTCCTACGCTCGCCCTCCACGGACTCTAGGGCCTTGGCGGCATTGCCCATGGCGGCGTTGAAGAGAAGGGCTAGACGACGCCAGTCCTTCTTGCCATGGGCCACGCGAACTTTCTCCAGAAACTCGGCATTCTTGTCCTTTGAAAATGTGCGCGCAAACAGAGCATCAAACGTCTCACGCAGGCGCAGGGCAATGAGCGAGATATCCACTGGACGGAATCCGCCCAAAAGGTCGGATGAATCGCTCTGCTGCGAGAGATTGAACACTGCCAGTGGGCGCCCAGCCAGTGTAGCTAGATGCTGGACTACCGTCGTTTTACCTGTGCCTGTTTCGCCCGACAGCAGCGTGGGCTCAGCCAGCTGGACACAAGCAGCGATACGCTCCAAAAGGCAGCGCGAATGGTGGGTATCAGCAAACGGCATGCGGTCGCTCGACGCTCCCGAGTCAATAGGCAGCGAGGCGCGGCCTACTTTGAGCACTGCGCCGGTGGTCGATACCAAGGGACTGTGTTGGTCAGCAAAGTTGTCGACGCGCTGACGTGAGATTCCAAACACAGCGCCAACGCGAATAATCAAAGCGCGCCATCTCGCGTAGTCCGACTCCTTCATCGTAAAGGCATCCACGGCCTCCTGGAACACAAGGAACATGTCGTTGGCAGAGCCGTGCTTGTTCAATCGTGTGCACCATTTTATCAGATCGCTGGTACTCAACGACGCCGACCCACTGATGCGGCCATGAGTGGGCTCGCAGACGATCTCGGCTACGCGAGCAAAGGATTGAGCCAGCTCAACCGCATTACTGGCCAGCGCGGGGAAGACGCCGGCAATGATCAATGGGGCCTCTGATTCCAGGGAGCCGATCTCCAAGCGGGTCCAAATACTGCTGCCCAGCAAGCCATCCATGCCACTGCGCATCGCCATGCGTCCGTGTGTGGACAGAGTGGCAAACAGGCGGAACTGGATATGAGCCTTGATGCTCTCGCCGCGACTAGCCACAAACAGGGTGTGGGACTCGAGGAGTGGAACTAGAGTCTGGATGACGTCAGCGGGGGCCAGATCAATGTCCTCAATGAGCACCCATTGGCCCTGAGTAACCGCGGTAGTGAGCAGCCCGGGGCGCCACTCAAAGTCTCCGGCCTTCTGCGTAGTCACGTAGTTTCCAAGCAGCACCTTGGCATCCATGTTGCTGCTCACGTGGACGGCCACCAAGTCATTGCCCGTGCGCTGGGCTAGCCACTCCACTAGGGCCGTCTTGCCTGATCCGGCTGCTCCCAGCAACAGCACCGGCTCGCTGCGAGAAGTCGCTAGCGCCATGCCATGGATGTTGCGCGCTACCGTGGGCGTCATCACTAGCCCGCCTACCGCCCCAGGACTGTGCGCGTGAAGGAGCACGCCGCCCACGCAGGCTACGCAGGCGCTGAGCTGAGACTCAGTCACCCAAGGATGCGGGGCATCCAGCTCAGAAAGCCACAAGCGCCTCTCCACGTTGATTCGGTTTGTCTGGACCGTCAGCTCCGCGGCTCTCGAGTCGAATGTCTGCATGCCATGTACCAGCCACGCGCGGGTGCCGGCAACCAGCTGGGGATCCAGCTGCAGGGACTCCATCAGATGTGAGCGCGCTTGGTCAGCCAGAGCCCGGGCCAGGCACAGGCACTCACAAGCCAGGAGGCGCACCAAACCCGCGTGCTCACGACCCATCAGCGCTGTCAACGGCGACGCCCAATCCCAAGCCCCATGGCCTGCCACCTCCGGCACCCGACGTAGCAGTCGGTAGGCGACCACTAGCAAGTGGAGAGACTCGCCCGCCGCCGCCAGCTGCGCCACGCACTCGGACGTGGAAGCGAAATAGCGCATGGCCAGGCTGCGTATCTGCGGCGCTGTGGCAGCCAGGCATCCGGTGGCATATGCCACCGCCACATGTGCCTGGTTACGTGTGACATGATCCGCCAAGTGGTGAAAAATAGACGTGGGCGCATCGGGCATTGTCCACCGTGCTACAAGATCCACTAGCAACGGTCTGAACGCCAACCCGACCGCTAGGGTAAACTGCCCGTCAGCCCACTCGACTCTGCCGTCTGCGGGCGGCTGCAACAATGCATCGAATCCCTCGGCTAGAAGTAGTGCTGAAATGCGGTTCAATGTCTCGCTCACCGTCGAGTGCTGAGGCGCCTTGGCCCACTTGCTCAGGCGCCGGATAACAGGCTGCGCGGACTGCGGCGAAAAAGTGCTGGTCTGCTTAACTAGGCTTTGAATCGCAAGCGGTAGGTCTACGCTCAACGGGTCTACGTCCCTTATGCGGATCGCTTCTTGCATGCTTGCTGTAGGTGCTTCTATTGTTGGTTCATCGCGAGCTTGGCTGGGCGTGGCTAGGTCTAGCCGCTCGAGCCCAAGCTCAACCAGATCTACGCCACTAGCACGCTGCTGGCCTGATATTAAGGGCATAATAAAAAAGTTCAGTTAGAAATTTGCAAGTGAGAACGCCAACCTTGAACACAAAAAGAAAATTGTTACTTGTACCAAACTTTTTTTTTCACGTTGATCTTGCGGCTCGACTCGATTCGCGATCTAATGGCTCGATACCTAGTCCATTTTCAACACGAGGTTAGCTACTCTGTTGTCTTTCGAACTTTCACCTTTTTAATCTCGATTTAGTCATGTCTTCTCCTTCGCTGGATCCCTTGCATTTGCTCCGGCAGTTCACAGTTCAGAGCAAGAAAGTAGAGCTGCTCGACAAGAATGACAACCCCACCACAGACCTGCAATTCGCCGCCACTATACGTTTCGGCGATGAGGCCTCCTTTCCACGCGACACGCCCACCAGCCTCCTCCGCAGCAACAGCGACTCCGACCCGTACACCCTATCAGCGCTTTTGCACTTTTTGGGCCACCGGGACCAGAGCTTCTACGAGTACATGAAGATGACCAACACTCTCGGCCTGCAAACAATATCATTTGGCGACAGAGCCCAGGTTCTCGGCTACTTGACCGGCAAAACTCCAGATGTTGCTGCGAGTGGCCCTGTGGCTGAGAAACAGCCCACTGCTGGTGATGCGAAGCGCGCCAAGACGCGTTCCTCAGGTGATGGTGCGGCGACTGCGTCGACTGCTAATGATATTGCTCGTGATATTATTCGTCGCGAGAGAGCTCTGGTTACTCCGTCTACGGTACTTAGCAGTAATAAGAGCTTTGCTCGTGTGCCTGACTTGGCCAAAGCGCTGTTCCCTGCCAAGCCGGGTGCCGCCGTCAAAGGAGCTGTATCAGGAAAACCCACCGGCGGTGATGCTGCTGCTGCTGCTGCTGGTGGACAGACTTTGGCTGCTCGGCGTTCTGCGCACCACCGGAAACGGCGCAATCCGATCATTGTTGTGCCTGCTGCTACAACGTCGATGCTCACAATGTATAATATCAAGTCTCTGCTCCAGGACCACCAGTTCGTTGATGGCCGGGCTGAGATGGAAAAGGCGGGGCCAAAGCCCCACGAGGTGTTTGTCGAGCACACAATGTCGTACAGCGGGCAAACCGTAAAGTTCCGCGTGGTTGACTCAGTTCAGGACTTTACGGAGGCTGATTGGGAGGCACTCGTGTGCGTGTTTACGCAGGGTGCAGCTTGGCAGTTCAAGAACTGGACGTGGAAAACGCCGGAAGAGGTGTTTCACAATTGCTTGGGCTTTTATCCAAAATACCAGGATGAGCGACCCAAAGATACCGTCAACTCATGGGCTGTTTCCTTGCTAAATATTGAGCGGTCAAAGAGACATATGGATCGTGCTACCGTCGTTG
Source organism: Coemansia sp. RSA 2050 (assembly GCA_027578835.1). Taxonomy (NCBI): domain Eukaryota; kingdom Fungi; phylum Kickxellomycota; class Kickxellomycetes; order Kickxellales; family Kickxellaceae; genus Coemansia; species Coemansia sp. RSA 2050. The sequence goes on along the minus strand of JANBSU010000104.1, from coordinate 5,296 downwards.
GTTTGTGGAACAGCCTGGAACAGTATATGGCTCGTAACAAACCCGACCTTCTTAGCTAAGTATTGGATATATTATGTTGCCACTGAATTAAATACTCGAAAAAGAAAAGCACTGGGTACTAGCCTAGGGGATTGGAACTAGTCAGCGTTACTGCTTCAACTCCGGCAATGGATGCAATCTGGGCAATACGCGAGCCCACTAGTGCGCTGTAGCGGTACGCCGCTGGGTCATTTATGCCGCCATTCTGCGCGTTGACCAACGTGGAGTAGAACTGGCCCGTGATGCCCACTAGCACTGCAACCGGAGTATTGCCTTGGACGCTGAACCCAATAATCGGGTCGCCACCCAGATAGTCGCTAGTAATGAACTGGCCCTGGACCGGCTGCGTGCAAATAAGCTTGTCCTGCGAATACTGCGGCCTGATGGTCTCGCACTGCTGCTGGTTACCCTGTGTCAGAGCCAAAAAGGGGCTGCCGTAGGGGTTCGAAGTATTGTAGGTGTTGAGCATTGCCGTTAGCGGGACCTGGGCATTGCTCATCAAAATAGGCTTGATGCTCTCGCCCAGCGTCAGGGGCGTGGTTAGGGTGATGGTGGCTAGGTTGGCGCACTGGTCAATGTCAACTGACTTTACTGTCATGGACTGCACTTGGGGTGTTAGCTTCTGGGAAAACCGTGAGTCGCCAGTAGCTACTATCACCCATTGTCCGGGGCCGTGGGCCACGTTCGGGTATTTGTCCAGTGCGCATGTTGCACTGGTGAGAAGCACGTTGTTGGCAACTATGGTGGCTGCGCAGCGCCGGTGTAGACCGGATGTGGTCGACCAGAATAAGCCGGCAATGAACTTTGTTGCGGCTAGGTTGGGCGACACTGTCTGCTGCTGGGTGGTGACATCCTGTGCCATGGCACTTGGTGCACATGCTAGCAGAACTGCCACGAGTAGGCTTTTCAGTGGAAGCTGGCGACTAGTCATGTTCTCACAGAAAATAATGGTATGTTAAAGGTATAGCGGATGTGGAATGCAAACCAGTGCCTCCTTACTATGAATATGAAATAAATAAATATAAACGCTTAAAAAATGTGCTCTAACGAAGAAAAAGTACTGAGGGTGTCCTCTTGGTCGCTGGCTATTTTTTTTTCCTTTTTGTGCTCTAAGAGAGCATGCCATTTTCTTTTCTGCTTAAAGGAGTTCTTTTTAGACCGCCGGCGTGTCGGTCCAAAGGCTCTTTATTCCCCTTTTGGCCATAATAAATGCTGGACCGCCAAAAGCACAATAGCGCCTTTTACTAAAAAGCATTGATCAATGCGCTTTGACGATTGGCTGATCTGGCCTCTAATTCTTGCATGAAAATTTTTCCAGCCTCCCTAATCCCCGATCCGCCCTCTCACACCTCTTTTATCTTTTCTCCGTCCTTGTCCAAAAAGCAACGTTTTAATTGTATATTTCGTCATGTCTACTCACAACGCCGAGTCCTGCGTCATCAACGCTCCCCTTGAGAAGGTTTGGGCCGCCATTAGTACTCAGGACTTTAAGTTCTGGTCTTTGGTCAAGTTCACCAACCAGATCGCCAGCTCCAGCGAGGTCGGCGGCACCCGCGAGGTTACCTTTAACGACGGCACTGTGCAGACCTACCGCTTGATTGAGTACTCGCTGGTCAAGAACGCCCTGACCTACGAGATCATTGACTCCAAGCCCTCTGTCGACTTCCTCTCGGCCCAGCACACTATTCAGGTCACCCGTGTCACTGCTAACAACACTTCGTTTGTTCAGTGGATCAGCGACTATAGCGCCGATGGCTCTGAGGCTGCCGTCATGGACTCCAAGTACAAGAAGCTCGAAGCCCTAGCCGAGCTGACCAAGTCCCTTGAGAACTAAGCCTATTTCTTTAAAGATTGCCCAATATATGCCCTGCCCATATTCGTCTGCTCAAACTTGGTGGTCGATCAGACTTGCGGATTCTGGGCCCCCTTGATAATAAACTGTCAAACTATTCTCAGCACTTTCCTATTTTAATTTTAGCCATGTCTGATTCTGTTAGCGACGATCAGGGCTTTATCTCCGTTAGTCCATTTATGAGGATTCTGAATCACTCGTTTGCCGGAATAACAGAGTCCCGACAGATCGCCGTACGCATTAACAAGAAAACAATGGATGTTGACTATGAGCCGACAAACCTCTGGTTCAAGCGTACGACATCGACAGTGTTACTGGGAATCACCATAGCGACCATATTGTATCGGCGAAAGCGCCTCCAGCGGGTCGGTGGAATGGTTTCTCTTGCCGGTGCTAGTCGACCAGTGTTGTCGGGTGTTGCGTGGACTACTGGTATCGCAGCGGTGCTAAACTCTCGCCCGATTACTCCTGAATCGCCCAAGTAAATTGTGCTTATTCATTTGGCAGAATCTTTTAGTTTGAGCTTTATTTTTTTCAGTAGAAGGCTGCTACCAGAGTTCTTTACTCGTTGAGAAGAGCTTATTGTTTATCAGTAATCGGTACACTTTAGCTGGTGGCTTGCCAGCTGGTCGGCGGTGCTGTACTCCTTGTAGCAGTTGCAGCAGATTTGCGGTGCATCGGTGCTATACATTTGTTGGATTACAAGAGTAGCGTTAGTTTTGAGCGACAAGATGAGGCTAACAGCGTCGCATCGTTCCTTTTTAACTAAAATGCTCCGACACAATGGCCACATGACGTGCAGCTGTTCACAATTGCACCCAATTTCTGGAATGACTTTATTTAGGCGCTAGCGTACTTGGATTGCTTTTTCGGACATTCATGTTTATGTCGTTCGCCGTCAAAATATGACTTAAATCTATAGCCACAATACTCGCACTTTGTATAATACAAGGTATTGGCCACAACCAAGCGATTTTGGGAGCTATAAAACATAGTTGACAAGGGAATAAGATAATAGAGATAGTGAGATTCAACAAGTTGTTTGCACCCGATTCTTTCTTTAAATACCAAGGCAATGTTCTATTCTTTTGCCGCCACATGATAAGCCACACTTCCCCAAACACCGCTATGATACGTATCTGATGTCCAGGGTCCTTCTTAAAAGAGAGCTGGATTGTTTCTGTCAAATGTGCAGATCGTTATCGTACTGTGAGTATAGATGAAACTTCCAGGCACTCAGGCACCCAGGCACCCTGTTGCATTGACCAACAGTACCGCCGGACTTTTCAATAAAAAATAACAGGGAGACCGATAAAGTGATTCATTGAATTTGCACAGCTTAAGCGCAACTTGGTCCTTGAGTCTCTGCTAAACTTTTATACTGAGTAGTAACAGCATTCAGTAATATCATCTACATGTTCCCCAGACGGCTGGAAAGAATCAGTCATCAGTACCAGATTTTTTGTATTCATCAACATCTTGATTTACCTTTTATTATTAGCCTTATCTCTTTCTTTGTATTGACAAAAGACTCAACTGTAGCACTTGCGTCATTGTGGTGCGAAAAGTACTGTTGCCTGATAGGGCAGCTCGAGTGGTCACTGAAGAGCAAAGCACCTCGGCTCTGTCAGATGGTCCAACTGACGCTGAGAATAGCTACTAGCGCGCGCTGTAGAGCTACTTACCGGCTTTCACCGGGGCAAGAATAAATTAGAGGTGTGCGTATTCAAGTCAACGTGGTCCAAACTCCGCAGCATGTACCTGCCTAAAAACTCTAACTTTGCACTCATTAATCTTTTGGGCAAGGATAGGGCGGATATCGCCTCTTTAGGAGTTTCAAACATTGGCACTCGTCTTCAAGTGAGCAAAATCCACAGCAAAGCCGCAACAAAGGCAGCAGTCATCTAGAAAAACAACTTTACCATTAAAGCAAGTAGAATACTTATGTGGTAGCCACTAGTATCAGGATGGTATAGTGACGCTGCTAATGCTTGCCCTAGTAGTACTCATTTATTTAGTGTGCCACAGGCTATGATTACTCCAAGCCCCCTGCTCGCTTAACTTGCTTGCCAAGCATTTCTACTTGCTGGATGGCGTATTATTGCAGGGATCCAGGCTTAACGGGCTGGACAGCTGATCTGGCAAAGGTGGGCCAGTGGGTAAATAAGAGTATTAGAACATATTGTAAAATTATCAACAAAGAAAACTCCTATTTAATTGTTCCTGGCCTGTGCGCCTCCATGTAATTGGCGCTCCGATGCCCTTCCCTGATTGAGGACACGTGCTGTTGGCCGTGTCCTGCAACGGTATAATCTCAAGTTTATTCCAGCCTATTTGGTGCCCGCAGCGCTTCAAGCTATTTCCCACAGCAGTCTATTTCCCTGTGTTTAGTACAAGGCATAAGTCAGTTTAGCTGTAGCAATCCACGTGTTCCGCATCTTATGTATGGTTGGTTAGTGGTTAATTTTGTACCGCTCTTGAGTAGAAGCTAAACAAGACAGGCAATAATGACCAAGAAAATCCTCTTTCCGCCCTCCTGCCTTTTCCTCATCCATTTCTATTTTTAAATCACTGGAGCCGCGAGCTGCAAACTGCACCAGGAACAATGCAACTGTGCTAGCATATATACCCCACCAATCAACTCCTCATCATAAAAGCTAGCACGCGCAGATCAAGTTGGTGTGTGGTGGTTGCTTCATTAGCAAAGCTAAGGGTCGCTGGCTCGAGCCTAATAAAAAGCACCATTCGCCGACGTCTTCTATATGCTAGAGACGTTCCGGCGGATACCAAATTCTGCCCTAGCCGCACTCAAGGTACTGCAGATCTTGGATTCTGGCAGGGCGTGGCCTCAAGACGTAATTATCAGAGTTGCCCTTAGTCTCGCATACGCCTGTGTCAACAACAAAAAACATCAAATTCAATATTTTTGTCGTTTTCTATTGAACTATTCAATATGGCTATGCCCTTCTAGCTTTTTTTGCAGCAAAAATACAAGCGGATAGAAATAACGTGCATCTACTTGCCACATTGCGCAAGCCTACCAGCCCAAACTCAAAGTGCAGACTTTGCCAATGATTTTCATCGCAGATTTCCAGCATATATTGCAAATACACTGGCGCTACTCTTTATGTCTCGCTCGGAAATGCAAGGTAGCTTATGAAGAACATAAGCAGTGTCAGTCAACGGAATATGGAGCAGTCATTATTCATAGTGACTGTTGGATAGCAGCAAGTATAGTCGGCCAGATCGCGACTACGAGTCCATGATCATAAGCTTGCGATTATGATTACAAGCGACCATGGCGGCACTGTTTAAATATGGCGCTACGGGGCATTAGTGGTATGAGATCTCTTCAGTTATTTTAACTCGCATTTTTAAGATATTTATTATATATAGGGTCTAGTC
>JANBSU010000103.1:0-40844 GCA_027578835.1 Coemansia sp. RSA 2050 | reverse complement strand
AATAGTTCAAAGAATAAATAAAATAAAAAAAGCTAATGAATGCAAGAACTTGGCGCGCTAGATAATAGAATAGATGTACTGCGGTGGCTTGCTTTGTTGTTTGTACGTCAGAGGTTTATTTATTCTTTGAACTATTCGATTGTTATCTCAGCTCATTAAGTGAATTGTTATTTATGGAAACGGAGTGAGGCATGAATATCCTTGCCAGTGCCTCACACTACTCTAGTGATGCAAAAATAAATAAACACTCCTTTAACAAAGAAGCACAGTACATCGATTATTAGTGGCGTCTCTACACAATATGTGGCTGTTACTATAATGACTGGCCTCTTGAGTGTCGCCTAATTCACGATTGGCCTTGACGCAAAAAGGCAATGAGGGCTACTATTTCTATCGCAGGTTACTCCGATATGCATTAACCGAGACTGCATTAGACCGCCTCCCTCCCTTGAGGCTAAAATAAAGCCACCCCTTGCGATGTCCAAGAAAAAAGAGGCGCAGGACGTAAAAAGCATGCGTGAACCGAGGCCGTTTTGTTTCCTGCATAATAGCCCTTCTCCCCACTTCCTTTATTCGTGCTTTTGCAGGTGCCTATTTCAGCTAGACAACAATACAGTTTGCTTTTTGCTTTTTGCTTTTTTTTTTTCCCCCCTTTTCACGCCTCTCAATTTCACACCACTTCTATTTCGAGAAAGGAAAATACTACTCTTGAATATTTTATTTTTCCTCTTTTTTTACCGCGCGGTTTGCTTTTCAAAAAAAAAAATAGTCCCTGGCAAACTAATATCAGCCACCATGAATAGCTTTTTTTGCGTTTCTTAGTTCCAATATCTGTCAATAATTTTTCTCTACTCTATTCAGACTACCTTTTTATTATTACTGTCAGAGAACGAGTAGAGAACCACACCTGCCCTTACTCTTCTCTATGACTTGATCGATCGATACCTTCTTATTTCTTGCTCTAGTTTAACGCAGCATCAATGTACGGTGACACGACAGAAATCGCTGGAGCTCGGCTAGCCGCCATCGTGCTCAGCAGCATATCAGCCATCGCGTCGCTGGTGGTAGTGGTTTCCTATGTGCGCATGTTACTCCAGTTCCGTGCCCACCAACGGCGAATAATCCAGGCTAGCATGGGCGCCAGCGGTGGTGGAGTATCAGTAGTACCACCAGCAGCATGTTTTTCATGCGAGTCATCGCTAGCCACACCGGGAGTCAACAAAACGCACTTTTTCTCTCCGCAGAACCGACACGTGCGCCAGCTCAACGGCAGCATCAACGGGCTACCAATCCAGAATAGCATACCCATGCAAACGGTCCTTAGCGGCGGAATTCCTGCCCTTGGCTCTCAGCGCAGCAGCATGCCCCCGCTGCCACACACGTTGCAGGGTACGGCCGCATCAATGCGCACTCGTACTAACTCCTGTGCTACTAGCTGCGGTCGATCAGTGGACGATGGCGATGTTGGTAGCTACCATAGCAAGCCGTATTCAATTGCTGCTGCTCTTAGCCAAAGCGCTGGCAATGCTGACACATTTCGTGGATGGGCCAAGCACCACCACCACCATCACCGCCATCACCACCTGCAGCCTGCACAGTCGCGTGTACCGCCTCTGACTCTACGGCCCTTGTCTATTGCGGCGGACCGAAAGCTGCAGTATCAGCATCAGCCACAGCAACAGACATCGCTGGAAAACAGCGTCTCGCCACCTATCGATGCCAGCCAGCCGCCTCGCCGTTCGCTAGTACCGGGACGCGAGCTGCTCTCGCGGATGCTGCCACGCCGTGGAATGAACCGTTCAGCGGGGGCGCCCACAGTCCTAGACATATTTGGCTGTGGTCGACGTAAGCGCAAGTTGCCGCGAATTCCATCAAGTAAAATAGCCGTACTATCTGGTATCGATTTTCTATTGCACACTCTGTGGATTGTCAACACCACAGCAGCCGGTGATGTGGGCGGGTGCACGGCGACGTTGTTTTTTTATCAATGGATCCAGCTCTTCTACTTGTTCTTTCTGGCGGCGTTTGCCTCGCGGTCAGCCATGCGCTTGCGTAACTTGCAGCCAATTCAGCCACAAAAGCAGCGACGAACTGACATGGTCTATAGCTGCTCCACGCTAGCTGCCTCACTAGCCCTGAGTGTTCTGCCGGCGATCATGGCTACAGCGCAGCACGATGATGAGCTGGATGTATGCTGGTTTGCGCGCGGAACCTCGATATCATTGCGCTGGGTCTGGGTGACGCTCAACATCTGGGTGGTTCTCTCGCTGCTCTTTCTAATAGCTACTTCGGTTTACGTCGGCGTCATTCTGTCCAACGAGCGTCGCGATCTAATGTCGTTCATCATGCACCCGTCGTCAGCTGCTGCTGCGGTTATTCATGTCTCTGCTAATGGTGGCAGCGCAGAGCCCATAAAGACAGCGGACAGTGCGCAAATGCAGTCGTTTCACCACTCTTCCATGGGTGCTGTCGGAACCCGCCACTCGCAGATGGTGTCGACAAGCTACTATTACCACAATCACAGCAACCAGGTTGTAGCTGCTGACACACCGCCTAACATGCCTGGCAACAGTGTCGGTGTTGGCATAGCTCCAATGGCATTTGGCGCGCGGTCGACGCCACTAGCTAGTCGGGAGTCGCTTGGATTATTGCGGAGTGGAGGTAACGAGGCTAGCCCAGGAGCAGCTCCTGCTGCGGGTAATAATGGCTCGGGCTCAAAATGCAGACCAGCACCACTGATGATCTACCCGCCCAACCACCCAGTAGCGCTCGCTCACGAAGCATTACATGGACGACGGCCAATTACATCGCGATCGCGCGACTCTGCGCCGGTATCCAGCGAATGTCTACGCAACACGACGGGAAACAGCTTATCAGCTCACCGTGTGGCTCATTCGCACATGCTACAGTATCTTGACATGCCACAGTACTCAAGTCGGACATCAAGCAGCGGGCACAACAGTATCTGCGAGAGCTGCAGACGCTGCTCAATGTCGTTGTCTCAGGGCAGTGGCGGAATACACTCTGAGCGGTCGATGCGCCACCACAGCGAGGTTATCAGCGCCGCTCGCTACTACAGCCTGAGTAGACAGCAGTGGAGTAGCGCAGGACTGTCACAACCTGGCAGCAGCATTGCCGACAACAAGATGCACTACCACCGGCCGCTGTCCTCCGGCTTGGTGTATATGACGGGGCTGGCAAATGACTCGGAGTCATCGAGGATTTCTGCCGCGCATCCATGGGACAGCAGTCGCCGACTCATTCACAAGCCCTCGTACGCGTCGACAACGGCAGCTGTGGCAGTATCCCAGGCTCAGAAGGCCTCGCCGCTGGCCTCTGATCATCGCCCACTATATGGATTCTACGCTCAGCGCACGGTGGCAGCGCCTGCTGGAGGTCGGTGCACTGGTCAAAGGTGTCGCCGAATGGCCAAGCACATGTCCATGCCAGTGCCATGCGGAACTGTTGGCTGCAGCTCCTACTCGACTTCCCCCGTAGAGCAAGAACCTAGCGAGGCCTGTACTGCTACGTGCATGGCAACACGACATGCCCGCCAGCTATCGATGCCGCCAGATACCCACCAGCAACAGCATCGCCAGTCATCTCGTCAATCGGGTGCTACGTTTACTCAGGGGAGCCTGGGCAGATGGTACGGCAGCCAGCCATTCAGTGCAAGCTCCGGAGAACCAGCGGCGCCCTTAGGACTTTTGCCCAAGCCCTCGCTGGCACATATTGGCGGCACAGCAAAGACAGCCAGCGGGGGCATTGGACTGGCGGTTCACATGGACTCGTACCTAGGCGAGTCCCCAAACGTATCCACAGCAGCAAAAGATAGTACAAAGACTCGCAATGCGCAGAAATGGGATTTGGGCTGGTTTATTAGTGGGCTATTTCGTAGTAGCTACAAGGGCAGTGGAAAGCGTAGCGAGACACAAGGCCAAATGCAACGAATCGAGCGGCGAGTACATATGTTGGTAGCCACGGGCGCATTGCGAGTAGCGACACGGGCAATGGTGCCGCTAGTAACGCAGCTATGTATGGTAGTGTGGTCGACATTGCACTCGATAAACGCCTCCGACAGCGTGCAGACCAAGGTGTACTCTGCCGCTATACTCCTGCTCTCAACGCAGGGGCTTCTAGATATGGCACTTTATTACATCTTTGACACGCAAGCCGAAAACTCTGATGTTAGCCTGCCCAGCGGCATTCCGCTATCCAGCTTCAACAACGCCGGCAGTTCTAGCGGAGGCAGTGGTGGTAAAGCCCCCCGCAGCTTTGCGCCGCACAGCCAGTATCGCTACCGCCACCAGTCGTCGCTGGCCTACTTACATGCCGATGTCGTCTATACTCCTCGCGCATCGCACGACCGTCGCCCATCAAGCAACTGGCATGATCCGCACTACAACCATCGCCGCCAGCACTACTACCAACAACAACCGCAGCCGCAGCAGCCGCAGCCTCAGTCTCAGCAGCAGCAGCAGCGCCCACAGCTGTCACAGCAGTCGCATGGCCACCACCGGCTCTCGGCAGATGGCAAGTACAAGACGATAAACCCCGGCGAGACCTTGCACCACCACAGTTGCGGACAGTCTGGGCACCATCACAGCGGCGGGAGATACCACCAGCGGTCGATCTCGCTGACGTCAGCTGGAAGTGCCGACCGAAGATTTGTCTTCAACATCGACAGCCTCAATATTCGCCGTGCTGACCGTACGTCCAATGCCATGCAGTCTGACACTCTCCACGACGGCAGCGACTGCGTGGCTTGGTCACACATGGACGCCCTCTCGGCGCACGACGCCAGCAGCATCTCACAGTTCTCAGCCTCTGGGCCTCATGTCCAGCATCATCACCAGCCAGTACTGAGCGGCTGGGAAGAAGCCGACCTTGAGGAGTCGCCTCGTTCGTCGGCTGCACACCGACCATTCCCAGAAGATAACTGAGCGAGTACTCCCGGCGTTTTCAGATAAATAGTTTAGTACAAAATATAAAGATCTAGAAAGTAAAGGCAGTGGAACGTACAGGTGAGAAAAAATATAGATAATCTATTGCGCCTCGCCGGGTCGCCCGTAGTAGCGGAGATACGAGTTGTACAAAATATACTGCATAGGCTCGCTCAGAACACGCTTGGTCCGGGGCTTGTTGCCACCGCGTAGTTGCTGCTGTTGCAGAGGCCCCGCGCCGTTGCCATGCTGCATCGACGAAGGCACCAGCTTAGCCGACAGCCCCAGCAGCATTCCTTGTGCGGGCGTCGACTCATTGTCACTGTCGCTTTCTTCGTCGCTGTCGCTTGCCGAGTCAGCCAAGCTGCTAGCCACGTATCCACTATCTTCAGCACTCCGGTTCTCGCAATCGGACTTTCTGTTGCGGCCAACATACCCACACGTATCAGCACAGGACTTGGCCATGTCTTTCAGCGATGCCAGCGCCAGCGACGACGTAGGACGCATGGGGCAGCGGCCAAGGACATCCCAGAAATCCATGCGGCGCCCGATGCCACTCGCCGCATAGCCCATCGCGTCAGCAACGTTGCTACCGCCCGAGGTAGCTTTGCCAATGGCGCCCTCACTGCGCGCACGGAGGAGACGCGGCGAGTCAGACTGCAGCCATGGCAGAGGAATGGACTCGGAGGAGCTGTGGTGCCGGTCGCTCATCAGCTTGCCATGACCCTCACGAGCAAATATCAGGCTAAGCTTGGGCATGTACTGCATGTTCTGAGCCGGCATTATGCAGCGGGGCCACCATTTACGTGCATCATCGCCATCCTCGCCACTAGAGCCTTTAGCGCGACTGGCGGTACATGCCACAGAGCTGTCATTTCCGGACGAAGACAGCAAGCGAGGGCGGCGATTCTCGCAGGCACTCAGATACATGAAATCCTCGTAATCAAGAATCTCGGACTCACTAGCGCCATTGCCCAAAGTACCTAGAAGCTGTGCTACTGGATGAGCCTCATGAGGCTCGTCGCCAGCCAGAGTGAGCGACGACGAGGCCGATGTGGAAATCGATGACATGGACGACGAGGCGCTCAAGGTCTGCAACTTGGGAGTGCTACCCGCCTCAACAGCCGTTTGATGCACACTAGCAATGTTGCTGCTGCTACTAGTTTGTGTGTCGTCCATGGCTTGGAAAAGCCGCATCTCCAAAAGACTGTCGATGGAATCTGATAGCAGTCTGGGCTCATTGCAGCTATCCGTGCTTGCCACATTGGGAGAGCCAGAAACAAGTGCAAGCGGTATGCCCAAACTCTCGCCAGTCTCGCGTATGCGAAGCAAGCCCAGGCCCTTGGCCAACACCGTCTCGCTATCTAGATCCGGCGAGAAGGCCAGTCGAGCAGCACCCGCTGCTACACACGAATCGGATTCAGCCGACAGCGCCCGCTTGTTCTTATTGCTACCATCAGTAGCAGCGACTGTAGCGGCATCGACATGTCGCAAATTGGCTGCGTCGGTAGCCCTAGTGCGTTTGTACAGCGAGGAAGCAACATTGCCGCCGCGCCGGTGACTCTGGCGGCTGGACCGCGAGAGGCGACGGGCCAGCTTCTGGCGAAATTCAGCTATGCCCGACGCAACGACATGTGGGGCCTGCTCGCCGCTTCCCTCAAAAGTAGCCACTGCGCTGCTACCACTAGCTACAAAGTCAATTGTAGGGAGCAGAACCGATTCAGCAGCCGCAACAATAGGACCACTCCCCTTTTTGCCACGGACATTGGTGGCTATAGGTGGCAGCTGAGTTGTTCTCAGTGACTCTACATGAGTGGGCAGGTGCGGCATAGACGCCGAAAGCTGAGGCACCACCGCATCAATACTCCTAGTAAAGCTACTGCCAATCCTGACATCCTCTGCCGATGGCATGCGATTCGACGCCACTCTTGCATCTGCAGCGCCACTCTTCCCCTTGCTGTGGATCCAGCTAGCCGGTGTGCGATACGAGTACCGACGAAGTGAAGCTCTAAACAGACCACGCGTAGTGCTGGCTCGCTTTACTTGGCCCTTATCGCCCCCTAGCAAATTGCTGCTGTCGTCGCCAGTCCCCGAGGCGCAACTAGAGAGGCAGATGGTGGCGCTGCGTACGGGTTTGTTACCAGAGACCGATGTGGCTGGCTGGCGGTCTCCGCCGCCAAATAGTCGGTGGTGGTGAGGACGGTAGTCATGGTATGACAGCGTAGGAAGCGATTCGACTGCGCCCATTTTATCTCCCTGTATCTTCGTCGGTGGTGGTGGCGGCTCCGCAGTAGCAACAGAAAAGTCAGGGCCGTGTTTTTGTGGCTGATCTTTTGCAGTGGAGGTGGATTCCAAAAAAGTTGGAGAAGCTGGAGGCCACGACAAATCTAGCGCCGTATAGTCCAACTACAGAAGAAGCAAATATAGTATGAGGTTTTGTATCTCGTAAGAAGAGAAGAGAGATCGTTAGAAATAAGTTTTAAAAGGCCCAGCAGCGTAAAAAAGAATGGAAATGCGATCCTAGCTCGCTCTCGACTGCTTGTGCCAAACAACAAGAAAAAGGTACAAACACACGAGAGGAAAAAAAAAGGGAGAACAAAAGGACTCTGGAAGAGGGGGAAAGGCCACGTTTCGTCTGCCACAACGACAACGTACACAATACTTGTCAGCAAGTATATTGAAGCCTCGAAAAAGCACGCTGTAGCAGCAAGAGGTTGTGTGTGGGGAGATGAGGCGGAGGGAGAAGAGAAAAAAATGTACATTGAGAGAGAGGAGAAAGAGGAACCAACACACGGGAGAAATGCCAGCTATATTAATGTTGGCATGGCCCAAAGCATGGTAATGGCAAGGGGGAGCAACTGCGCTGGGAGCCATAGGGGGGGCATTTCGCTCAGTTCAAAACAGGGGAAGAGGGATAGTACTGGTCTCAGAGCCCAGTTTGCCCGCTCCATCTCCCTTTGTTCCAAGGTGCAACGCTGGCCAACATTGGAAACCACCGAGTGGCCCTAATACGCACTCCCCCATCTCCCTCTATCGATATCCAAGGCAATAGTGCGAGGGGGGCGCTACTCCTGCTACTAACTATCTATTTTTGTCGGACAAAGTTAGGAACACCGCCCCGCCAGGAAGCATAGTAGTGAAACGTGTTTCGGTCTCAGCCAAATAGAAGCAAAATTGCCTAATAGAAAGTAGCCAAGATTTGCGGATCACACGCAAAGTAATTGTCTCAGATACACATGTTGCACAGTAGAAGGCAATGAATTGCGGAGTCATAGCCAGCAGCTAAATATCAAAAGGGCATGTGGAGGGAGGGCAGTAATAGTGAGCATAATTAAGGATGGAATCAATTCTAAGAGAACTTGACTGCGCTCAGTAGCACGTCTATGAACGCCATGCATGATTTGAGAAAAGATACGAAAATTCAACAGAAATTATTAGGTTGCCGTACCTTTTCCAAGTGCATATCCGTGGGGAACTCTATTGTAACGAAATCCTACAGATTGATTGTGCAAGAATGTTTAGCTCAAGGAAACAGCCGGACAATACACATAAGCATGTTGGGAATAATTACCTTTGGCTCGCATAAAGAAGGTTTGGCGTGCCAGACAAGCTACGCAGCCAATTGCAGACAACCAGTAATTTTATCCCAATTAGTAACTACTAAAAATAGGCTGCAGGAGAGAGGCAATGAAGAAAGAAAAAAGGGGGAAATGTGTAAAGGGGCTACACTTGCTCAAGCTGCAATTATCTTCAGAGCAGACAAATAGCCATCCTCTGTGAATGTGTATGAAAGCGCCATACATAGCGTAGTGGCGATGTGCATGGAACTACTGCCTCCATTAAATGGGTAGCTCTTACCTGCGATGACACTATATCCTCCCCGGCTTCGTCATTGGCAGTGGCGGCAGACCAGCTGTTCGCTACCCGCTCAGCCAAGACAAGCAAGGGCCATGCGCACAAAGCCGACAAATACAGCGTCGCCCTGACAACAGTGCTGCTCGGCGGCGGGTTCTCCAATGCCCACCACCACCGTCTATCCGAGTCCTCGCTATGGCTGTCGGCGAGAGCCACGGGCATGAGAGTAAAGAGAAAAAGAAAGAAAGGTGTACCAGTAAAGAGGACCAAAAACGGATTAGGAGAAAAGAGAAAGGCTCTGCACGACACCTGCACCTAAGGTGGTAGTGAATCTTGTGACTACGGAAATCGATTGGGGGCAAAGCGCGCACAAGCAGGGACACATTTGGGGGCAGATTCGCCTTCAGAGGATGTCAGAGCGGATCTGACAGCTAAGGCTGGGAAAGAAGCGTGTATTTAAAAGGGGGTACTTTTGATTCTGAATCAAGCCTTTGGCTGCTCAGCTCTCTCAAAGTTGAAGCTAGTAGGCGTGTACACCTGGCTGATCTCAGGAGCCAGGAATCCGCGGCACGCAGGGTCCGAGTACATCTTGCGTAATTTGGCAGTCATAGGCATAGCAGACTTGGGCAACACCGCAAACTTTTCCGGATGCAAGAGCGCACGCAAGGCCAGCTTGTTGTGATAAACACACACAACGCGACCACCCAGCTCTTCCACCCGCTTAATAGCAGCCTCGCTAGCACGCGAGACCTCGATGGTAATAGGAGTTGACAGAACATGCGATCCACGAGCCAGCAGAGACACGCCGTCAGTAAAGCGAACCAAGTTGGACCGATAGATCTCCCGCAGCGTAATAGGCTTTGATGGATCCAAGCGCCCAGTATTGATAAAGTGCTGGATACGGTCCAAGTTCAGAGGCTGCAGCTCACGACGCAGCGCATTCTTAAATCCACGCTTGGGGAATACCTGTGTCAGTGGCGTCTGGCCTCCCTCAAAGCCAGGCCCGGGCTTGCTGTTGCCAGAGCGAGAGTTCTGGCCCTTGTGGCCCCTTCCACAGGTCTTTCCGTGCCCAGAGCCATGCCCGCGCCCTACACGCTTCTTCAGCTTGCGTGCCCCGCGGTTATCCCGCAGCTCATTCAGCGCCAATGCCACAGTCGGCCGCGCCACGCGAAACACCGCTGAATCGGCCACATGTGTGCTGAGGAATCTGCTGCCAATAATTTTGCTGCTACTCAGCGAGAAGCGCCCGCTGAATTGCCTTTGTAGCTGGGCAAGAGCGCTCGCCGAAGCCCTCTGAACACTCGATTTCAGCATGTCGCCCTTGAAAGTGGAGCGTAGCACCAAGCGACGATAAGAATTAATGAAATCCAAAAATTATTTGGAAGAAAAAAAAGATGGCTGAAATGCCCAACCGCCTTTATCTGGCGCTTTTAGAGCCAATCATCTGATCAACCAATCAAGCCTGATGACATTCAAAAAGAAATAGACAGAAGCTAGTTTTTTTACTGCCATCTTGCACTCTTTCGGGCTGCGTATTGACAGCGCGATAGCGATGTCGGAGGTTGGCTAGTAATCGGTAAATTAACGTTGGCTGGTTTCAGGGAGGGTGGCAGAGGTGGCGTAGGGTAGCCCATGACGCAAATGCTCAGAGGGCGGCTCATCAGCACTAGAAGCATCCACAGCCGCCGTACGAGTAGCATCCTCATTCACAGCCGCCATACAAGTAGCAGCTGCATGCCTCAAACTGCAAATAAAGCAACAGTATAAAAGAGAATATATTACTGTGTTCTTGCCAATAAACGAGAGAAGCGTATAAAACATCTAGTTCGAGTATAGAGGATTAGCCAACATAGTAGACAATGACACTGGGATAGTACGCAAGGGCATCCTCGACGACAAGCAATGGTTGCTGACCCTCGATACGACATCCCTAATAGATGAGCCACCCATAGCGCCACGATGTTCTCGTGGATAGAAATCAATCCAGACATCGTAGCGAATCTCCACACCCGCCATCGCCAAGTCGTGCTGCAAATCGGATGGCACCTGCAACGTCCACTCCAAGTGCATGGTTTTTTGTGTAACATCATAACACTCTGACACGCACTCTGCACAGATAACGCGCTTCGTCCACACCCCATCATCCACCCGGCCATGGTCGCTCGCATGGCTTGTGTGTTGTACGAGCTTGGCAACTATTTTGTAGGCTATCACGGTGCTCTTGTTGCCAACCATCGCTGAGGCTGCTTTCAGTGCCAGGTCGTTGGTGTCCTGGTGTGTTAGCGCGTGGTCTGGTGGGGCGCTGCCGAGATAGCTGAGCCTGGCCGAGCTACTGTCAGCCAGACTGTTGCTGACGGTGGTTGCGTCACCCTCGTCTTCATCGTCGCTGGCCATGCCGGAATCGGTGGGACGCGTGGGCTCTTGGCCAAGGACGCAGTCCTGGGGAGCAGTGGCCTTGCGTGGGATGTTGGCTGACTCGACGAGCTTTATTAGGGCGGCGAATTCTGCAGGAGTGAATTTGGGGAGAACGTCTGGCGGATAAATATCCAAATCGAAGCGAATAATGTCGCCAGGCGCAACCACATTCTTGTCCATAACCACGCGGTAGGGCAGGGCACCGCGGCCGTTCTTGTTTGACCCCAGGGTTCCAATTCGGGTCATTGGGCTTTGTTTGGCTACAAGGTCCCTGGGATCATCGCTGGTATCCAATCCCACGAGTCGCAATTCCGCCTGGGCCTTGGACGCCTTGGCACTGAACATGCGAAGGAGCGACGGTGCTGATTCCATTTTCAGTGCGGTTGCCACCACAAGGTACTCGATGGTGCAGTGGGGAGCGTGCAGCGACGGCGGGAGGCTCTTGGTGACGGTGAACTCGAACGGCAGCGTGTAGGTGCCAATGGCGAATTGAGTCGGGTTCTTGTCGTGTTGGAGCGTGGCTTCTTCGTTGATGAGAACTTTCGTGGCTGAGTTGGCATTGCTCGTTTGCGGCGCGTTGAGGAGGAGCTTGGTGCCGGTTAGTAACACGTGTATCGTGCGAAGAGGCTGGACTTCGCGGCTAATGACCTTGACCTGGCCTCGAACGACTAGGGCGTCCTGGGTCTTGCGCAAGATGACGGGGTTGTTTTGGAGCACGACCTGGAGCTCCAGCTTCTTGGTTCCTGTTGGCACAAAGGGGGAGATGGACGCTGTGGGGCTCGAGAGGGCGGAAAAAGACATCATTGAAAATGGATAGAAAAAATCAATGCGGAGAAGGAAAAAAAAGGGGCTGTTATTGTTTTGCCTTTTCGTAGTTATGCACGAGCCACTTTGTCATAAAGTTAGGAGGAACTTTGGAGCAAATTTGCATGCATTAGTTATTAGGGAGCCCGCAGAAATCAGATCACCCTAATCCACTCCTTTGTAGTGTCAAGGGATGGGGGACTTTGAATCGCTCTTTTTTGCTTTTTCTGAATGCCACTGTTGGCATTTGCTCGTGCTTTTTTTTTCTTCATTTTTCTTGAACTTTGCTTCAATGCGCACCAAATCCCAGCAAAAGACCTCCGTATCAATGTTGCCCACTTTGGCCAAGGGACTGGGTCCAGCTGGCGTTAAGCGGTTTCCCTACATAAATTTAGTGCTAAGCACCGTCCGGAATAAGCGAGAGACCTTTCCACGCAACATCAGCGACTTTGACCTAGTAGCCGCTATTACACAGACAGTCCTCAATCAGGGCACCGCCAACGAGATCGGGCCCGCCAGCAGCAAAGAGCGAGTACACTCGCACTCCATGCCGCTGCACCAAGTAGTCGAGGCTCTGCATCAGCGGAACAGGGCGTGGCAAAGCATCTGCACGAGTCGCATTCGCTCGTTGCTCGAGAGCTATGGCCGCGTAGCCCTGGGAACTGTGTCTCTAGTTCAGGCGGACCAGCCCGGAAAGGGCTCTGATTCGGATAGCGGCCTCACTGTGACGCAGACCATCGATGCCTACAGCACTGCGAAGCGCTTGCGTCGGGAGGCGATAAATCTTGCGCAGCTCAAATTCCTTCCCACCTTTGATCATGTGGCTAGCCTGACGCTCGCTGGGCTGAGCCATTCGCAGCATATGGATCTTAATGCAGGGATTGCCGATATGACGCGGTACTGGCAGCCCAGCGCTCAGAACGCTGATGAGGTTAGTGACTTGATTTCTCGTGTGGAGGCCCTGGCAAGGGTTGCTAGTCAGGGCCGCTTTGTGACGGCACGGCTGTTTGGATCGCGCAAATACGGGCTGTGTTCTGACCAGAGCGATGTTGACATTACTTTGTCGCTGCATTCGCCCCGTGGCAGTGGAAGGATGAGGGAGGCGGATAACCGCCATTTTTTTCGCGACTTGGCCGCTAAGCTGCGCAAGGCTGCGGGCTTTACTCGGGTTATTGACGTATCGCATGCTTACGTGCCTATTATCAAATTTGTTTATCTAACGCGCGATAAGAACCGGCTGGAGGGCGACATTTCCCTTAATGGCGGCAAAGGGCTGGCCAAATCGCGGCTTCTTTTGGCGTACTTGGGAATGGACTCGCGTGTACGGCAGGTGCTCTCGGTGGTGAAGATGTGGGCCATTCGCCGCGACATTATTAACCATAACACGCTGAATTCCTTTGGGCTTTTGATGATGGCCATTGCCTTTCTCATTAGCCGCAAGGTCATCCCACCCTTGCAGATGTTGACTACAGCCCAGATCACTCCGCAGGCCTGGGAGCGCTTGGCTCGGATCCACCACTGCCCGCATAAAATTGCTATGCTGTACCCGGCGACTAGTTCAGCGTCAGCGCCCACAACTCCCGAGAACGCTCGGTTTGCCGCTTCCTCCGCTGTTCGCTGCTTGCAGAGTGGAGCTGGCTTGCCCGAGTGGACTATCGATGGCACGCGGGCCTACTACTTTAACGGCGGTGACCTGCATCGCTGGCGTAGCCTCAATCGGGATTCGCCAGCTACTTTGCTCTTTGACATGTTCCGATATTATGGGTTCGAGTTCAATCCGCAGTTACACGCCATCTCGCCGCGGCTGGGCTCGACCACCATTCCACGCACTAGCCTGTACCAGCTGCCGCCCCTGGATTCTGAGCTGACGATAGACGAGCCCAATAAGTGGCGCCACAGCGTGCGACTGTTGGCTATTGAGGACCCGTTTGACTTGGCTGTCAACTGCGGTCGCAATGCCCCGCCCGAGTGGGTTGAGGGCCTGCTGTGGGAGATGCGCCGCGCCGCTTGGGCTCTCCTGCCCCTTGATCGCCCCCAGGGTGGCGGCTTGCATTCGCCGCTCGACCGCTTGCTACTGCCGCCTACTGAGAACATCTACTGCGATCCTGGTATCTGGGCCTCGGCCTATCACCGTGCGCTCCAGTCATCTGGCTCTGCGGTGTCCCTCTTTGACCCGGCTGTGGATTGTGTGCCTGACCGAACTGTTGACTTGGAGAGCCTGGAGAACACACAATTAGCCGGGTCTCGCATACGCCCCCCAAAGCCTGTGACGCAGCCAGGTCAGATGCGTCAGACCTTTTAAAATGGCTTGTGGCGTTTGTGCACGAGGCGTACAGCAGTTGTCTTTATTACTCTCACTCCTTTTTTGTCATTGTCTCGCTGGCAAATGTATAAATAGGGAGGCCCTGCTGCTCTGCCGTACTCCATTTTTTATTCTGTAACAAATCCTTGATACTGTCTCTTTCTTTTTTATACTGCAACCCGCTTTCTATGTTTATTAGCGGCTACGGCGCCCGAGCCCTGGTGGCTGCTACAACAGTATTCGTCACTTTTGTTCAGGCAAAGGGTCCATGCGACTCTGAGATCTACTGCCAAGGCGATTTGCTGCACGCCATACAGATGGCCAAGCTCTATCCAGACGACAAGACATTTGTCGATAAGCCGACACTCAAGCCCCCAGCACAGGTGCTAGCCAATTTCGCCGAAATCGGAGGCGCCAACGCCAGTCGAGAGGCACTCCAGAAGTTTGTCAATGACAATTTTGGCCAAGAAGGCAGCGAGCTCAAGTCAGTTGACTTGACCGAGCTGGATGCGAATCCGCCTTTCCTCAACAATGTTAGCGACCCAACACTCAGGGCATTCGGAAAGACGGTAAATGGGTATTGGAGTACGCTGGTGAGAGAGCAAGACTACTCAACTTTGTGTAATGGGTGTGTTTCATCTATGCTCTCGCTCAAATACCATTTCGTCGTGCCTGGTGGCCGCTTCCGCGAGACTTATTATTGGGATACGTATTTCACTATCGAGGGTATGCTGAGGTCGGGACTGAAGGACCTGACTAGATCGAGTATCCGTGATTTGCTTGCTCTCGTCGACCTTTATGGCTTTGTGCCTAACGGTGCTCGCGTCTATTACTTGGGTCGCTCGCAGCCGCCACTATTGACGCTCATGGTCAAGATCTACTACGAGCACACCAAGGATGCGGCGTTCGTGGCAGCGGCTCTGCCTCTTTTGCAAAAGGAGCACGCGTACTGGCAGTCCAACCACTTGGTCAATGTCACTAAACCCGATGATTCGGGCGTAGTCCAGCTGAGTCGCTATATTGTCGATACCGACCAGCCACGCCCAGAGTCCTACACAAAGGACTACGAGTTGGCACATAATGCCACTACCGACCCAGATATTCAAGCTCGCATTTACGCCGATATGGCGGCAGGCGCCGAATCCGGCTGGGACTATAGTACGCGATGGGTCAAATATCCCTTGGCGCCAACCGACCGCCTCCTCTATGGCATTCACACGCGCCAAGTGATACCCGTTGAGCTTAATGCTATTTTGTATCAGGTGGAGCTAGCTTTGGATAGCTTTGTCGCTATAGCCAATAGCTCGTCGTCCTCGATTGACTATAGAGGGTTGGCTCAGAATCGACGTAACGCCATGTACAGTATGTTTTACGACCAGCCGTCTGGCCTTTTTTACGACTATATCTTGGATGAGCACCAGAGATCGACCATTCTGTCGCCTGCATCGCTGTGGCCCTATTGGTCGTTTGGAGCAAGTGGCGAGGGTGGTGCGTCGCAGCCACATGAGGGCGGGGCTTGGGCTAATGTGGCGTTCTCGCCTGTATCTAGAATACTTGGCAACAGCCCCGGCGGATTCCCAGCGACGCTCTACAACAGCGGGCAGCAGTGGGACTACCCCAATGCATGGCCACCATTGCAGTACGTGCTAATGCAAGCAGCGCTAATTACGGGGCACACGGATTTGGCTACGCAGCTGGCGCAGACATTTGCCAACTCTGTGTTTTGTGCTTGGTATAAAACGGGCGGCTCTATTCCGGGGATACTCGAAAAACTACCAAATACTACTGATACCGGCCACATGTTTGAAAAGTTTGATAGCACGCAGGTCGGCAAGGAAGGCAGCGGCGGCGAGTACACAGTCCAGGCTGGATTTGGGTGGACTAATGGCATTTTGATATGGACGTTGGATACGTTTGGCAAGTCTCTAGTTGCACCCGTGTGCCCTGGTACTCCACTTGCTGATGGTGTAGCAACCACAGCGTTAGCGACTTGTTCTAGTGCACCTGCTGTAAGCACTATGTCGGACAGCAGCATGATTTCTTCTACGCTGCCTGTCTCTTTGTCGTGGGTGCCAACTGCAACGACCGCTCCCACATCCAGCACTAGTGCTACGTCAAGTACCTGATTCGGCTCAGAGGGGCACCTGATTCAGACGGTCTAAAGATAAATGCACACCGCTGCAAGCACGCGTCACAATGTGGGATTTTTGGGTACCATGTTTTAGAGGCCTGCTCATTCTATAGCCTACCTTGATTTGAGCAGTAACTACGACAAAGTGAGGGGAGTGTTCATAATTTAGAGCGCAGCTACACAATCTACAGAATGCGTGTGCATGTGCATGTGTGGAGGAATGACAGTAACATTCACGGTCCTCAGAATGCAGTCCTTGTTTTAGACTCTTTCATTTAAAACTCGCGGTTTTGCAATACCCGCCTTTGGCATCAAAAGTCCACAATTTTCTCTTTCTTTCTTCTCTCCATCCCCGAATATCATAGTCACGCACACCTACGAATACCTGTATTTATCTAGCTGCAATGTACAAGACTGTTATTGCTCTGATCGCCGCCCTGGCCGTTGCCATGGCCGAGCACGAGGCTGCCGCCGCTGCCGCCGCTGCCCCAGCTGTGACTGTCGCTAACGCTCCCGCAGGCGTGCCCGCTGTACCCGCCGTACCCGCTGCTGCTCCAGTTGCTGTGCCCGCTGCTGGTGCTGCTGGTGTCGTTGTCGCCGCTGCGCCCAATGGAGCCAAGCCCGCTGCCACTGGTAGCAGCAAGCCTGCTGCTGACGACAAAAAGTCTGCTGCGTCGCCCAAGGCCAAGCCCTCTTCTGCGAGCCCTAAGGAGAGCGCCAATGCTTCGAGCTCCGAAGCAAAGGTTGCCAAGGATGAGAACAGCGCCATGTCCTCTGCTACCGCCAACATTAACACGTCGCTTGCTGCCGTCGTCTTGGCTCTCACTGCTGGTGCATTCTCTGCCCTCTACTAAATTTTCAAACCCTGTTCGCCTCGAGAGGAATGATTTTAGATGAGCTAATAGCTGTTGCATCTTTTAAAAAATTACGTCTAGCTCTATTGTTTGATGCTGCCGCCAAATAAATAATATCTAGACAACAACTACAAATGGCTCAAGCCAGAGCACCAACATCACGAACTTGTGCCTTGAAGTCTGGATCAGACACATCGCTTCTAGCCATCGACCTACTATCATCATCGTCACGGCTAGCCGCAGGCGCAGTAGCAACCCCCGCTCCTTGGCTGACTATGCGGTCGCCGGGAATTGGCAAGCGGAAGCCATAGATACGCGCCATATGCTCGGGCGCGGCTTGCGGAATAATATAGTAGACGAGCAAGCCAGCGACAATCATGACAAAGGCACCAGCATAAATGGGCGTGATCGGGTTGTGGAACATGTACTTGGCAAAGATCAGGCCGTAAAAGTCGCTGGTCAGAATCGACAAGTTGTAGAACGTGGCCGAGCTCATGCGGAACAAAAAGGGAGCAACCGAGTAGAGAACAAACATCACAAAGTCGAATCCAATAGTAAACCCAACGATCTCCTTGGTCCAGATCATGTGCTTCAGCCTGTCATGCTCGATAATAGCCATTTGCACGCCATTGATCACCGTGCCAAAGAAGCCCAGCCATGCAACGGTCTCGTATTGCGGGCGATGGCGCACGATAAACTCCTCTGTGGTGTTGGATAGTGCGTAGCATGTCGCGCCGATCAGCATAAAAATGTCTCCACGAACCGCATCTTTTGCCAAGTAGTTCTTGCCGGCGTCCATATCGCCCTTGATCAAGAGCCCCATGCCGCCCAGACATATCAGCACGCTAAGGATATGCGTCCACTTGTATCGTGCGCGCATCAAAAAGTACGCCAAAATCATGACACAGGGCAAGGTCCACGTGTCCAGCAGCATGCACGACAGCAAGGACGTGTAGCTGTAGGCCTTGATGACAAAGTAGTTGCCCTCGACGTCAACCAATGCCAGGAACATGTACCAGTAGTACCGCTTCCTGATGTTGAGCCACACCTTGCGCGGACCCAAGCGCACTAGCGTCAGCGGCATGTAGACTACTAGCAGCAGCATGTAGACTAGGAAGCTCTGAAAGTTGGGCGTCGTCACTGTCTGCCACTCCGCAAGCTTGTTCGAAAGAACAGACGTCGACGTGATGCACAGCGACAGAATTTGGCCCAGTGCCAGAATCAACACGAGCCGCTTCCAGTCTCTGCCCAGCGCCCTGAGGGCTTCCAGCAGGTCAAAGTCCCTGAGGGCTCTGAGAGGCGAACAAACCATCTTTAACTTTCCTCAAACGTTGTCGTTGGTGAAACGGACGGTCGAGGTCGCTGCCTAAAAATGGCAAAGTTGCAGCGATTTAAAAAAAGTAGTAGTATTGTGGAGAACAAAAGAGAGAAGAAAGGGAAGAAAAAGTAGGCGAAAAAGTAGGGAACGATTCACCAAAGAAAAAGTTTTCGAGGATTTGCAAGCTCTGTACCTTTTCTACATCAGGCAACCACGTGAGTTCATTAATGAAAGTACACTTTGTTGGAGTTATTGAGTATTATTAGAAAAAAGAATAGTCAAGAACCAAAGGATTCAAAAAGAAGAACGAGTGCTTGAAGGGAACTTGTGCCCTAGCACTGGTAGAGCAGATCAACAGTACTGCTACTAGGCCAGAGCAGTAGAGCATAGTAGTAAATAACAACACACTTGATACCCCGCATATGCGCACAGCTCTCTTAGCGCCATCGCAGCAGTAAAGTTCCGTGCACTTCAATTTGCTTCACATTTTGCCACTTGCCAAACAGCCGCTCCAAGCACGGTGCGTGCTGCTTAAACTCGCCAGCGTCGCCAATAGCTACCAATTTCTCCAAGAGCCTTTTGGGCTCTGGCGCAATGAGTCATATAGCTAAACCTGAGGCACACCAACGCCAGCAGCAACATGCACATCGTATACGCTTCAACATTTACTCCAATATTGAACGACGCATGCCAGCACTGGAACTGGCTAGGCGTCGAGCCATAGTTTGCGATTACATAAGCCGGCAGGTCGTTCGTGGTTAGGCCAGAGGGCGGCAGGTAGACGTGTGCCTCGATGGTATGCAAATTGGTAAGCAAGGGTAGTGACCTTATCAAGCCAAAATCATCCCAGAGACCCATTTATGTGTCGGGCAGTGTCAGGACTTGGGTATAAGTGTAGTAGCCGAACATACTGATCGCATTGCAAGGGCTGGAGAGAAGGAGCTGAGTCGTTGTAAGGCGAGTAAGCAAGATCTCTTGGCATCGCCGAGGACGCAAACCAGCTCCGAGCTGGAGGCGACTGAGGCTCATAGGTCCAACAATTGGTCCCCACGATGGGGTTAGTGTGTTGTAATTGTTTTTTTTTCCCATTCTTTTTGGTTTATTTCGATCGCAATACATATCAGTTTACTCTCATACTGATCGCATTGCAGAGATGATCAGGGTTGGACAAAAATTGGCCAAATTCGCGCACCATTGCTCCATGGCTAAACTGCAACACAAATTGTGTATGCAAATCAAAATCGTACTCAGAGTCCGTAATGAGACCAATGGGCCGTATGATCTTGACATGCTGTAGATTTGAGTGACTAGTAGGCCTAAATGGTTTATAGGCTCGAAGTATGCCAATCAAAAGCGAGCTCAGCATAATTTGCAAGACTCAAAGCTTGGATGTATTCCCTCTAAAAACAACGTCGTCGCCAAATGGGTAGCGATTACTAATATGCAGGTGATGGAGGGCAGGAAATGGAATAGCGCTCTTGAGGAGTAGCTGTGACGGCTCGTGTAAAATGACTTTGCTTTTTAGACAGAGCGTGTGCAGCCAAAGGTACTTTATAAAAGCGCTGCCTTCGCTCTGAATAAGACCAGGTACGCCTTCTAACTTGTATTCCTCAGTTGACAACGACTCCAGTGTCGACGCACAGTGACGAGCAAGTAGCGCTGCTTGCCTCACATTGTCACAAACCTTTAAGCTAAGGTGCACCACATTGCGCATGTCGCTTAGCAGAAAGCTAAAGGGAGTCAGCCAGCTCGAGTCTTTAAATTCAGCGCAGCGGGCAAACGTGAAAAGTCGTGCAACCAGACCCTGCGTCAGACGTTCATGTGCTGCTTGCATAGACTCGCTTTCAAAGCTACACGAGACTGGCTTTTTTGATCTTGGGTGCCGTCAACTTGATGTGCTGCACAAAGGCGTTAATATTGGCCTCGACATTGGAAATATCAAATACGGGCTGTAAAACTATGCTGCTCTTTTTGGGTTTGCTGAGCATAGAAAAATATAGAGAAACAGAGCGAACCATCAGGAATGTGCCGGCATCAAAGGATTTATCCTGCATCATCCCTAGAAGCTTTCCTGAGTAGACACTGCTCATCCAGATGGACTTGCAGCTCTCTAGAAAAGTGGTGTTCTGGCTAGTCAGAATACACGTAAAAGTCCAAGCTCGCATCCCAAGTGATATTTAGTTTTAGAATCCTGTCGAGACTAATCCACAAGGATCCAGAGTGCTGCGAGTACACAACAGCACAAAAGTTGCGGCACATCCAGAGCAGCGGCACGAGCAGCGCCTTGTATTCCACGAATATCTGACTGCTTTGATATGAGACATTATCGACTACCATTTGAACGACATGGAGTGGGAGGCGCTGAAAGTGCGATTCTGCTTGCATGGTAAAAGAATAAAGCAGAGAAAAGGAAAGGCAATTAAGAGTGTAAAACTTTTACACTTGGTTTGCTGCGGAAGAATGTAATTGCATAATAGCAATTGTCGCTTGTAGTTTTTAATTTGACTGATGGCGTTTTTTTGAGTGGCTTCTTAATCGATTACGCTAAAGTGAGTAAGCCGCTTGGATGCTCGTTGACTTTTATGTGCTCCATGATTCAGGCAATGTTGTAGCATATAGTAATCTTTTCTTGGTGGATGATGTTTAGTAATAACTGGCACCACGATGTTATCTACAGCGGGCAATCCTGGCAATACTCGTGTGTAATACTTGTTCAATGAGTTGTCGCATTATTTTTATAGAAAAATAAGGGGCAATACTTGTGGATAGCACCGGATTAATGGCCACCGCTCCACTAGCCCTCTTACTATAATAGTATATGTTGGGGACCTGAGGATACCGCATCACTCTTTTTTCTTGTCAACACTGACAATTACAATCTTTTTGGACACCATGCGTTACTTTATTATTCTCTCTGGTATAAGCTGCTTGTTGGCACTATGTAGTTTGACTATGATTAGCCTGAGTAATTCCCGTCAAGTGTTTATTTATAAAGTCAATGACCGGCTGCAAGATGCCTGATGCCACTTTTAGTGGGGCTAGTAATCAAGGCCAAGTGATCGGTAATCCTACTTTTCTCTATGCAAACTCTGACTGCACTAACCTAATCGCTATGGCCTACAATGCTACTGGCTGTTGGCAGAGTATTCCGCAGCCTATCTGTTTGCTTTTTGTACATATGTAGCGACAAAATGGATAGCGGCAATCTGTGGAGCCAGTAATCTAATTTTATTTTTTGCTAGACTGATATGTGAGACTTTGATATCAATGCATTAGGTATGGCATTGCTTTAGACCCCGTCGACGCTAACATTTCTCTCTTTTCTCTCTTTTCTTTCTTTTATTTTTCAAGGAATGTTTCTATATCTTTAACAATGGTTTGTGTTTTGTGTTTCAGATTGTTCTCTGAAGGCCTGCCCAACGACGACAATGACGACTCCAGCTCAGGCTCTGAGAGCACCAACGCTAGTACCATTGCTGCGCTGAGTTGCGGCCACATCTTCCATCTCGTCTGCATTACATTGTGGCAAAATCGCGAAACCAACACCGTCTGTCCCCGCTGTAATTCGAGTCATTTGGGGCTAGTACTTGTTCTGCACACGGAGACTGACGAATTGGATCTACATGGCGATGCCGAGGAAGTGGTCAGCCACTTGTCGTATGGGACGCTCCTAAACTCGGCGAAGCAGCATGCGTCTCATTGGCAGGAACTGCAGAAGGAGAATGAACTGCTCAAGCTAGTTATTAACATGAAGGACAGTCGCTTGCACGAGAAACAGACTACTATCAGCGATTTGTATAAGCAGTTGGCGGCTCTGGAGTACAAAGTAAAGGAGCTGGGGGGCGGCGCGAAGGAATCAGAAGTGGAGGGCGAGTATTACTTTGGTGATGAATATTTTTCGGATGATTCATGGTAACCGCAATAGCTCGAATGGTGGCATTGTGCGTGTGACAATGATTACCTAGCGGACGATATCGAGGGTGACTATCACTCAGCTATAAATGATCGACTCATGGAAAGGGGGAGGTGATTTATGAATAAATTTTTTGCTTTTTTTCTTTTCCTTTGTATTTTTTTCACAAACAATTTCTTCAATTCAAATTGTTTGCGCAATTTGCAACGAATCTTGCTTCAAACCAGCAACTGGACGCAGTCGCGGTCGCCGCAGCAATGGCCACTTGCCCGTAGCTCTTTCATGCGGGCACACTTTCCACAGGCGCTGTGCCAACTCTTTAATCGCAATAACGATGTGTCTCTCCTGTGACTCTTACAAAGACGGTATCTACACTATTATCTACATGGATTAGGATAGAGAGGATGGAGACGTGATCCGCGATTCCTTTAGCGATAACCGTATGGATGATCTGGCACGAGACATGGTGAGCATGAATATCCACGATAGGAAACCCGAATACGCAGTAATGGCCGAGCTACTGCGGCAAAGCGACGAGTTGAGGGATGGGGAGTTGGCTGATAGCAGGGAGGACTTGAAGAGGATGAGGGAAAGGGCAGAGCGGGTCTGAGAGAGAGAAAGAGTTGGATAAGATGTGGGGTAAACACGAGAATGAGAAGGAAAGAACTCGTTGGTATGAAAAAAGGGTAGATGAACTGGAGCTATTATCGGAGAGGCATCGAGAGAACATAGCGGGGATGCAGAGAAATCTGCAATACAAAAAGAAGCCCATCGCTGAATATGAAGATCAATGCGGGTATCTCTAGTTTACTGTTATCCATGGTGTTACTTCTAATTGCCCATCACTGGCATTCCAAGTTATACGGTACCGATCAATGTTGTAGTGCACGTAGGAGCCCGCGGACAATTGAGCGGCTTCTTTGTGCCTTGGTAGTTGGTTGACTGATCTGGCGATATCGCGGGAAGTCCAAATGCACGTGGCTAGGCAGTTGTTGTCCTCATCTAGGCTGGTGTACCAGTATTTTAGCAGCGAGCCATTTGTCACTGTGAATGCTTCATTGTAGGCCAGACGATCGGCTTCGAACAGATCCACATTATTGCAGTCAGTGCGTCGCTTGGAACGGAATACCACGGCGTACCATGACACTGGACCTGAGCGCGGGGGCAGGGCTTGGTGGTGGGCGAATTGGGCTTGGAGTTCGGCTGATATCTCGAGCCAGTTGAAGCTGGTTGCGTAGTCGGCTAGGCGAAAGTCATCATTGGTGGGTGCTAAGAGGTGGAGGGCCTGCCGGAGGCTCTCGTCTTCTAGGGTGGGGCTGTATACTAGCCGTGGTTTACTATCGCTGTGGGGACACACTCCTGGTTTGGCGGATAGAGAGGGGCAGACTAGGTCAGATACGAGAATTTCAGGCATAATAATAATAATAATAATAATAATAATAAAGATGAAAAGGGAAAGGGAAGAAGGGCTCTTGCAAAAGCTTGTTTAGGGCTTGTATTGTCCACCTGGAAAGAAAGAAAGAAAGAAAATAAAAGCTTTTTTAGGATGATATACAAAGCGGATACAAAATGCAGAAAGACGTTCCAGAGTATATCCCCAATACCGATCAGCTTTAGTAGTAGCCAAACAAAAAGGCTTTTTTGTTGATGGTGGCATTATCAACAGGCGTGATGTCGCCATTCTTGTGTGTTCCATGAGTGAGGTCATCTGACTAATGGATTAAATGAAATTAAATCAGCAATATTAACTTTTGTTATACAGGCCTATTATGAGCGGAGAAAGGATAAGGGGGCGATTCTTTTTTGTCATCTTTCTTTTTTATTTTTGGGATTTTAATTATTAAAGATGGTGACGATAAACATCAAATGCTCAAGCACGCCCAAGCTCGCGGTAGAAATCGGTGATGGGATGTTAGTCTCTGGACTCAAAGAGCTAATTGCAGAAAAGCTAGCTGATACACCAGTTGCTAGTCAGAGGCTTATTTTCGCTGGCCGTATTCTCAAGGATGGAGATACACTGGCGTCCTATAATATTGTTGAAGGTAGTACGGTTCATATGGTCAAAAGCGGGGCCGCCAAGAAGCCTGCTGAGGCAGCTCGTAGCCCAGCCATTCCCGATGACGACACGGTAGTCGTCAGCTCGGAGCAATCTCAGGCAGCGCCAGCACCGGCGTCTGCACCTATGGGGGACATGGCGTCGATGTTTGGCATGGGCGGCATGTTTGGCATGGGCGGCGGTGGTGGTGGTGGTGGTGGTGGCATGCCACAAATGTCGCCAGAGATGATGGAGCAAATGTACTCAAACCCCATGGTGCAGCAGATGATGTCGCAGCTATCGGCGAATCCCGAGATGCTGCGAATGATGATAGAGAGCAACCCTATGATCCAGCAGCAGCTCACACCACAGATGCGCGAAATGCTGGCTAACCCCGAGTTCCTTCGCATGGCGACCAATCCCGACGTTATGAGAGCTACTGTGCAGATGCAAGCCGCCATGCAGCAGATGCAAGGAGGAAGCCCATGGGCGCAGAATACAGCGCCCTCTTTTAATATACCGACGACGGGCGGCCAACAAGCACGGCAGCAGCAGCAGCAGCAGCAGCAGCAGCAGCAGCAGCAGCAGTCGCCGCCAGAGGAGAGGTTTCAGCAGCAATTGCAGCAGCTTAATGATATGGGATTCTGGAATGCCTCGCAGAACATCCGCGCCTTGTCTATGACTGGTGGCAACGTGGAGGCGGCTATCGAGTTTTTGCTTAGCAACCCTGGCAATTAGCTTATTTTTAACAAATGGCGCTACTTTTAATATTATTGAGTTTGCTGGGAGGTTGTTCTAGCCGGGGTGTGTTTGTCGAGCAAATGGACGGTTTGGAATTGCCAAGGCTGACATTAAGTGAGCTCGAGTATTGGGGCCGATACGCGGGGGCAGCCTACGACGAGTTTGAGGACTGGGAGACGTGCGGCAGGTGCCAGGCAACCGAGGACTTGCGGCAGACGGTTGTTGTCGCCAAGTGGTCGACAGCGGCAGGCGGCTTCAGCCGCGGGTACGTGGGGGTCAACCACCGCAGGCGGCAGGTGGTAGTGGCGTTCCGCGGCACCACCCACGTGCTGGACACGGTGACCGATGCGCGGGTGCTGCAGGCCCGGTGGCCGCCGCACGTCAACGGGTCGCTTGTGCACAGCGGGTTTCTGGCGGCGTACCGCTCGGCGCAGAGGCACGTTGGAGGCGTGGATGGGTACTACGGGTACTCGGTGGCGTTTGTGGGGCACTCGCTGGGCGGCGCGCAGGCCGTGCTGGCCATGGCGGACTACTGTGGGGCAAGGGAGTGTGGCGGCGGCTTGGGCGGCGGCTTGGGCGGCGGCGTGGCGCTGGTGACGTTTGGCGCGCCGCGGGTGGGGAACCGCGTGTTTGCGACGTATGCCAACTCGCTGCTGCCGGGCAAGGAGGCCAGCTGGCGCGTGGTGCACGGGTCCGACATGGTGGCGCAGCTGCCGAGGTCCCTGGTGCCTACGGAGCACTCGAGGTGCTTGGAACATGCGCACGGATCCGACGCCTCGGAGCATGCGCACGGATCCGACGTGGCGGCGCAGATGCCCAGGTCCCCGGTGCTCATGGAGTATGTGCACGGGGACCGCGAGGTCTGGGTCAGAGACCGCATCGCCCTCTGCGGCGTGTCGCCGGCGCTGCGGGCGGAGGAAGACCCGCTGTGCTCGGCCAGTGTGCATAGCTGGCAGTGGAGCATGTGGGACCACATGGAGTACCCGGGGATCAGCTTGCTATGGGGGCTGGGTGGGGATGGCGGGCCGCGGGCCCGCAGCCTCCCTGGAGCTCACAGAGCGTGTGCTTGGATCTGACATCGCGGAGCATGTGCTCAGATCCGACATTGCAGAGTGTGCTCAGGCCTGGCATTGCAGAGCATGTGCTCAGGCCTGGCATCGCAATGCGCACGGATCTGGCATCGCAATGCGCACGGATCTGGCATCGCAATGCGTACGGATCTGGCATCGCAATGTGCTCGGACCCGACACTGCAGAGCATGTGCTCGGACCCGACACTGCAGAGCATGTGCTTGGAGCTGGCATTGCAGAGCACGTGGGAGGGATCGGTTTATTGTAAGGATTATATGGGGATGGCGGGGGGGGGCACAGGCCCGCAGCCTCCCTGGCGCTCACAGCGGGCGGGGTGCTCGGATCTGGCGCCGCAGAGCACGTGGGAGGGCTCTGTTTGCTGTAGGGGCTAGATGGGGATGGCGGGCCACAGGCCGACGGCCTGGAACTCCTCGACGACCTGGCGCAGCGCCTCGGGCGACAGGGCCGGGTAGCGGTAGCTGAAGGCCAGGCCGGGCGTGCGGGTGATGCGCGAGCCGTCGACGCCCCTGGGGTGCGACTCCAGGCGGCAGTAGGGGTGCTCGGGGTCCATGTAGGGCGACAGGGGCGAGTTGGACAGGCCGTGGGCGGCCAGCAGGCGCATCCACGGGCCCAGCAGCGACTGGTTGACCTCCTCGGCCAGCTCGGCGGGCGCCAGGCGCTTGGCGATGAAGTTGGCGGCGCCGCTGGGGAAGCTCGGCTCGACGCCGAACAGCGCGCCGACGGCGCGCGCCAGCCGCGCGTTGGTCGTGTCGCCGGGGTCGGCCACGTGGAAGACCGCGGCGCCCGCGCCCGCGCGGGCCTGCTGCCAGCGCGCCGCCGCCAGCGCCGCGGCCGCGACGTCGGCCACGTGCACGGTGCTGATGCGCAGGCCGGGGTCCCACAGCACGGGCATGGCGCGCGCGCCGCCGACGCCGCCGCTGCCGCTGCCCTCGCAGCCGCCGGCGCCGCAGCGGCTGAGCTGCGCCATGATCAGCATGGGCGCGGCGTTCTGGCGGTCGCCGGGCCCGTAGCACAGCGCCGGCCGCAGCACCACGGCGGGCACGCCGGCCGCGCGCGCGCTGGCCTCGGCGTCGGCGTGGCTCTGCGCCAGCGCGCTCGCGTGCGCGTCGGCCGCCGCGTCCTCGCCGCGCAGGCCGCCGCCGGCCGCCAGCACCAGCGCCGTCGACAGCTGCACCAGCACGCGCGCGCCGTGGCGCCGGCTGAGCTGCGCCACGCGCGCCGCCAGCTGCCGCACGTCGTGGTCGTACACGTGCGCCGCCTGGCCGAACTTGAGCTCGCCGCCGAAGTGGAACACAAAGTCCCACGCGCGCCCGTCGTCGCGCGCAAACGCCTGCGCCAGGAACGCCGCGCACCGCAGGTTGCCCATGCGGTAGTCGATCGTCGCGTACTGCGCCAGCACGTCCGCCGGGAACGCCGCCAGCTGCGGCAGCACCTTGTCGACCCCGCGGATCTCCCACGACCCGTCGGCCGGCCGCTCGCGCCAGAGCTGCTGGAGCAGCGCCCGCCCGTAGAAATTGGCCGCGCCAATCACCAGAAAAGTCGGCATTCCTGAAAAGTATTAATAAAAGCTGCTGCTGCTTTGTAGACACAAACACCGCCCCTGCCCTTTGGCCCGCCCCCCCCGCCACTATTTCTACCCCGCCATGCCCGCGAGCCGACGATCTGCCTCGTGCGGCTCGGCTCGCCCATTTCTGCGCCCGCGCCCGTGGCTGTGGCTGTATCTGTGTCTGCGCCTGCTCCTGCTCCTGTGCCTGTGCCTGTGCCTGCGCCCGCGCCTGCCCGCGCCTGCCCGCGCCTGCCCGCGCCTGCCCGCGCCTGCCCGCGCCTGCCCCTGTTCCTGGCCTGCATCTGCCCCTGTGCCTGGCCTGTGCCTGGCCTGTGCCTGTGGCGGCAAAAGCCACTCGCTCATGCGATGCAGCCAGCACTCTCAATAGCTTTTTGTATCCGGGATACTAGCGGGTGCCAGTAAACAATCTTCTTCCTCTTTGCTCATGCAATGCAAAATGCGCCACTGGCCGCTGCATGGGTGCTTGCATAAATTACCACTTGATTAACGCACCCGCTTTTTTCGCTTGCGCGGTCCAGAGCCACGTTTATTGACAGGACTAGGCTATCTTTCATTCCATGTTGAAAAAGGGAGGCTCGCTTACTGTGAAAAATAAAATAAAATATTTCTCTCGTCCTCAATCTAGTTCTCTTTCAATTGTGCAAGCACCTGATTGTCTACATATCTCATTGTGTCTGGGTCCATTGGGCTCCGGGCACAATCAGAGCAATGTCAGTAGCACACAAGTCTCTTTCTTTTCAAGATCCTAGTTGGGGCCTGGAACTGCCAACGCTCTATAAATCGCTATAGATTAAACAATATAATTTTATAAACAATTCACCTCACCTCACCTCACTTCACTTCACTTCAACCTTTTTAGGGAAAAAAAAAAAAAAAAGAAATTGGGTTTCTTGTTTGATCTATAAATATAAACGACTCCAGCCGCCTTTTCCCGCTTTCTTGTCCAATATCTTTTGCGATATCCACTCCTTCTCGTGTTTGTTGTTGTTGTTTGTCTATTAATACTCGCTCTCCTTATTTGCCACTGCCCGCCAACTCTTTCTTCTCATAAATATCGCTGGACGGTAGCCTACCTATTGGGATATCCTTACTCCTAACGCCCCCCCATTCCTATTTCCTCTAAAATGAATACCAAGATTCAGATCGCTACTTTTGCCCTCGCTGCCCTTGCCGCCGCCTCTTACCAGGAGGTCGCCCCCAACCAGGGTGGCGACTATGCTCCTGCTCCCGCCGATTACGCCGAACAACCCAACTACGACTATTACGCCCAGCCCGAGGATAACCACTACGGCCGCGCTACCGAGGAGGTCAATACCTCTCCTGGATCATCTACCCCCGCAGAGTCCTCTCCTGCCGAATCATCTCCCGCCGAGTCTTCTCCTGCCGAGTCTTCGCCTGGATCATCTACCCCTGCCGAGTCGTCTCCTGGATCATCTACTCCATCCGAGTCGTCTCCTGGATCTTCGGTGCCCGGATCATCCACCCCCGGCTATTCTACGCCCGGCTCCTCGGCTCCAGGATCGTCTACTCCTGGGTACTCTACCCCAGGTGGTAGCACTGCCACTACTCCACCTCCCCCAGGCAGCAGCGGCCATCCTACCGAAGACTGCGAGACCGTGCCTGGCACTCCTACCACCCCTGGTACGCCTGGTACACCTGGAACTCCCAGTACCCCTGGAACGCCCGGTACCCCTGGAACGCCAGGTACTCCGGGCACGCCAGGTACTCCGGGCACCCCTGGCACGCCAGGTACTCCTGGAACGCCCGGTACTCCAGGTACTCCTGGAACGCCCGGTACTCCAGGTACTCCGGGCACCCCTGGTCACAACACTGCCGATTGCGAGACCGGCACTGCCACCGCTCCTCCCGAGGCGTCACGCGAGACTCCAGGACCTACTCCAGGCCCCAGCCTGAGTACCGGCCCTGGATCTAACCCGGGACCTGGTCCATCTACTGTCACTGTCACGCAGACCGTGCCCAACGTTATCTACCAGACCGTGCCCAGCGTTATCTACCAGACTGTGCCCAGCATGGTCGTTCAATACTCGACTATCTACGCCACGCAGACTGTGCCGACTGTAGTCTACTCGACCGAGTTCCAGTACCAGACCGTCACTAAACCCGTGTACGTTCCCTACGTGCAGTACCAGACCGTCACTGCCCCTGCTCCAGCACCCGTGACTGAGTACAGCACTGTTACTGCGCCCGCACCACCCCCTGCCACTGTCACCGTCACTGCTCCTACTCCGGCCCCCAGCACGCAAACCGTGACTGTGACATGCACAGAGACTGCCCCTGCACCGCCGCCAGTTACCGTGACCAACACTGTGACAGCTCCCACGCCCGCTCCCAGCACTGTCTACACTACTATCACCGTGACTCAGCCGCCTGTTGTGCCCTCGTCGCAAGTCCCCGTCCCCTCGTACTCTAGCGGCGGCGTGGTTCCTTCGTCGCAAGTCCCCGTTCCTTCTTATACTACCGGTAGCGTGATCCCTTCGACTGAAGTGCCGCCAGCGCCAGTGTACACGGCGGTTGTTCCTCCGGGCCCTGGTACGCAAGTCCCGCCACCCCCGTCGTATACTAGTGTCCCGCCAGCGACATTCTCGACTTCTCCGCCTCCCGCATATTCCAGCACTCCTCCGGGTGGCGGATCGGAGAAGCCCGATACCACCACATGCACTGACGAGGGCGCTGCCTTTTA
This sequence comes from Coemansia sp. RSA 2050, assembly GCA_027578835.1. Classification (NCBI taxonomy): domain Eukaryota; kingdom Fungi; phylum Kickxellomycota; class Kickxellomycetes; order Kickxellales; family Kickxellaceae; genus Coemansia; species Coemansia sp. RSA 2050. The sequence goes on along the minus strand of JANBSU010000103.1, from coordinate 10,174 downwards.
CGGAGCCACCATGCCAGCTTACTACTAAATTGTGTGAGCTTTCCGGGTCTCCTTTCAATTTTAAATACCTCTCCCTTTTTTACTTTCTCAATCTAAAAGGCTAATAAGAGTGCAGCGCATTCTTGGTAACAAATAAAAAAAATCATCTATTATATCGTCAATACCTTTTGCGCAAGGCAAATGCCAAACTAGACCAGTCCCAATTAGGATCCCCCTTGTCTTTGACCCATTGCAAGTGCTCTAGAGCGAGCTCGGCAATAGGCAGTCGCATCCCAGCGCTTTTAGCCAAGTCTATTGCGTAGCCCACGTCCTTCATGCCACCGAGCACTGTGAACCCAACTTGCGTCTTTGCGGCTTCTCCATTTTCTTCGGCCATCTTTCTCGCATAGGCGTAGGCTGGCGGGACTGGCAGCATCTCTTTGACAAATTCCAAGTATAGCTCGCGCCCCACACCCACTTCTTCAGCTACTGCCATCGCCTCGCCGAGGGCCTCGACTATCGATGCAATCATAAAGTTGCCCAGTACCTTGAACTTTGCTGCGCGTACTGCATCCTCACCACAGTCGATTGCCGTGTGTGCAAATGCAGGCACTGCCAGCGACTCGAGAACCCGCCATGACGCGCCGCTGCTGACAAACACCAGCTTTGCTGCCTTGGCTGCTGGCGGCGCTCCCCACACCGGCGTTTGGCAAAACTCCACAGGTCTCGACAGCAATAGCTCGCGACGACGTCTAGCTAGGTCGTCGAGAATCCACCGAGTGCTGTCTGGGTGCACCGTCGTCAAGTCGGCTATCAGCAAGGGCCGCTCGCCAGAGCTGTTGTCAAGGATCTCGGTGACTACGGTCTTCACGGTATCGCCATTAAACAGCGACAGAAACACTACGTCGCTGGCATCGGCCACCTCCGATGCCGAGCCACAGACTATAGCCCCAAACTGCGCGAGTTGCTCGCATTTGGATGCAGTGCGGTTATAGACGCTGATAGGCGAGAGGCCAGCTGCTGTGCGGTGCGCTTGCAAGTTGCGCGCCATCTCCACACCCATTGCGCCCAGCCCAATCCAGCCTACACGCAGTAGGTCGCTGGAAACACTGTCCGAAAAAAGCGACATTGAAAAAAAAAAAAAATATATATATATATATATGATAGTAGCAGAAAAGAAACACGCTACCAATGTATCTGAGGCGCCGATTACTAAACTCCCCTGCCGAGAATGTAATCCCCAGCACCCTAGTCCTTGTTGCCCTAGAGCTTTGTCAGCTCAGCGCCGGCTGGCATCTGCAGCCAGTTGCGCTGGTCGTAAGCGGCAGTGCCCTCGACAATGTGGAATGTATAGATCCAGCGCGACTTTGCCGAGTAGTTGTGCGACGAGCGATGCAATACCTGGCCATTGATAAGCACCAGCGACCCAGCCGCCACCTCAATAGGCATACCGTCACCAATATCCTTTGCCCCACTAGCGTCGGGAGCTATGCTGATCATCTCAGTGCCGCTGTCGTCATGCTTGCGCACAAACCGCCTAGTCACCGGCGTAGTGAGGTGCGAGCCGGGAATAAACTCAAGGCACCCGTTATCCAAAGTGCAGTCCTCAAGCGCCAGCCAGAAGCCGCAAGCGGAAAGTGGCTGGGTATAGAGAAACGTCGAGTCCTGATGCCACGGCACAGCGCCGCCAATCCCGGGCTGCTTGCATATTACCATCGACTGCAAAACTCGCGGGTCCTTAAACCCGAGCCTTTGGGCAATGTCCTTGATAGGCGCGCTATGTGTGAGCTCTGCAAACACGGGCTCGGTCAAGTGCAAGCCATGCCCAATCTTGTTGATAGCGCGGGGGGCTTCTACTGTCAAGCGCCCTCTGTTGCTACTGTCGATAGCGCCTTCTTCAAGAAAGAAGCTTGTCTTGTTGGCAGAGTCGAAAAAATACTGGTCGCCGATGTGCACATCTGGCTGCTGCTGTTGGCTTTGCCCCGTAGCAAAGGTCGTCAGTGGGTGGTCTTCGGGGTCAAACGACCGTAGAAGCTCGTCTATCCGCTGGCGCAGCGTATCGACTTGCCCTGGCGTGATAAAGTCGGCAATGACCGCGCAGCCATCGCGTCGGAATGCCTCAAAGTGCGTATCGGTAAACATGAGAAAAAGATGAAAGCGAAATAAAGAGATAAGGGGAAAATAGGAGAGAGAGACACACGAGTTTTTTTTTTCTCACCTGATGGTTGCCCACGTGAGGCTTTTGCTGGTGGAGCGGGCAACAAAATCAGCAGCGACATCCATCGAGCAGATACAGATCCATCTATTCGACATGTTTGAATCACTCGCTACATCTCGTATACGCACAACGGGTATGCAGCAATGTGCTTTAAATATGCAGACACATGCGCCGCAGCCAGCACATTCATTGCTCGTCCCCCTCTGGTACGCCTTACTTTGATACTCGCCAGCAGCCCACACTATAAAAACTAGTCATCATGCAAGCGACGCAGTTACGACGCCTAGTTGGCATTGTTTTTTGGGCCGTTACTTTCCAGCTCTTTAATGCCACGCCCAACTCCTTGAATGCGGTGGCTGCGGTGCTCTACACCCCGGCTGTTGCGCCAACGCTGATCGATATTGCTATTGATGCGCCCGATTTCCTGATTAAAGTGCCCTTCTCCATTGCTTCGGGCCCCAGCATAGTCTCTGGCTGGGTCAGCATCTACTACAAGGCCACGCGCTCGGTAAAGTACATTACCGACGGTGTAGGCCAATTCTATATGGCCAAGCTCTCGACAACCACGTTCCTGTTTATTTTCCAGTATCAGAGCAGTCTGTGGGGCGGCGCGCAGCAGGAATTCGTGCGAGATGTCTTGTATCTGGACCGTGTAACGGCAGACGTTATTTCGCTGCAGGTTTCAAGCCGCCTGATGATTGGCGCAGCATAGATATCTAGAGCGTGTGGAGATGTCGAACATTATTTATTATCGACCACGTGTCTAGCTTTACCAACGATACAATGCCATGTGGCTCTATCATGCTTTCAAAGAAATAGATAGCGAGCATTCATCACATTTATTATTAGTCACTTTTTAATGTCTCGACCCCCCGAGAGTAAGCAGCACAACTTTTGGCGAGCCGTTTTTGCCTTTTGCCTTTTTATTTTTCTGCCTCGTCGCTATTTAAAAGATACTATGCGTCTAGCAGCTATTCCATTGTCATTTGCCGCCCTCTATGCGGTGATGGGACAGATCGTAGTAGCCGCAGGTGGTAGCCCAATTCCACCCGGCCAAATTACCATCCACCAGCTATCGCGTGCCAATGGCAATACAAATATGCCCGAATTTATCGACATCGGGCAGCTAATTGCACCTGCCACAGTTGCAGCAGCCATTCCTGCGGCCGCAGCACCAGACAAACCGCGGCCCACTGCGCGCATCGAAGATGTAGGCTCAGCAGCGATTGCCGCCGCCAACCATCCACACCCAAAGCCCCTCATCGTCAGTGGCAAGGCACCAGCTGGCAGTAATACACATTCGGGGGAGCGGGCACCATCACCAGCAGCACATCTACAGCAGCAGCAAAACAAGGACACTAATGATGCAGAGCAGAGCAACCAGTCGTCAGAGTCAGCGAGTGGCGTGCGCAGAACTAGAACAGTAGTTACAAATCACGTGAAAACAGCAACAGTGTTTGACGACCTTGATACCAGCGACACTGCCAATACCATAAAGGGAGGCAGTGTCAAGAAGCAACAGGCGTCTACAAGCCAACAGCGGCAGCCCGGTGTGCTTAATCGATTCGGTGACGATGAATCGGATGGCGGGTCTTCACAAAGGAGCTCGGCGCTTTCCGGGATGTGGAGAGCTGGTGCGCTGGCGCTCATTAGTGCAGGCTATTTTTCGCTCTAAAACCACCAAGCCCCCTCCCCCCGCGTATGCGCTAAAGAGGCCCCCTTTTTTATTACTGCTTACATTTTTTACTAGTATTTTTTATTTTTATTTAAAACTGGGGTAGTTGATTTTGGCAATGCGGGAGGTACTTTAAATAAATAGGAGGCGAAAAGCCGAGCACCGTAGTAACAGATTGGCTCTATTTCCGCGACTCTTGTATCATTAGAAGAGGCACTCTTTTTAATCTCAAATCTGCAAGACGCAGTGCTCTTGGTATAATAGACATTCCGAGATCTCGCTGCTTCCCTGTTCTTTTCTGTTGCGTATTCACTTTATCATAATTTTTGTTCATTGAGCATGCACAACATAAACATCTCGGCCCTATTTCTCGCTACTACAGCAGCCGCGGCTGCAGGCAGGACGTTCTTCAATGTGCCCGTTGGTCTAGACAAGAGCGCAGTCAGCGAGGCATTCTTTTCGCACGGCATCCAAGGCTTTGATCCCAATGCGCAGCCCAATGCCAACGGCCTGTACGCTGCCAACAGCTTGTACACAGCCGCCAACAACCACAATATCGAGATAATGGAAAAAGTGGAGCCGGAGGATAACCAGATCGAGTCGTTGGTGGAGCAGCCGATAATGCTCCATCCAGTCGCTGCTGCCATGGAAACTGTTGCTGACGTGCCTCCTCCCTTCCCACAGTCGGCTCCCAAACCAGCGTCGATTATTGCCTCGCCGCACGTAGCCGCTATGTCTGGTCCGCCGCCAGGTCGTCCTGTCGCAGTGCCGCTGGCGCCAGCGCATGAGCCCCGACCTGGACTGCTGGTGGCACCGCCAGTGGTGGTAGGCTCTAATGCGCAAATACCAGCGCAAGCAATTCGACCCAACCCGCCTACAATGCCATTGCAGCCACCACCACCACCACCACCAAGAATGATCACTGCTCAGCCAGCAGTCACTGCAGCTCCACCTCCACTGCCTCCGATGCCCGCTCCTGCCGTTAGCGCCGCTAAAGCCGTCGACGCCACAGTCGCTAAGAACAACGGCGTGCTTACGAGCACTGTACTTGTGATGGCTACGGTGCCCAGACCACAGCCGCAGTCTGCTACTTTATCTGCTGCCACATCATCTGCACAGCCCGTGGCAGTTGGCAAATCGGGCGCTATGGCGGCCAATGACGAGGATGACGAGTCTGAAGACGAAGCAAGCAGCGCCCCGGCAGCTGTCACAAGCAGCCCCACTCTGCTCTCTAGCACTCCGCAACAGGCAGTTCCGCCTCTGTCGCTGCCTCTGTCTCCGCCTCTGCCTCCGCCTTCGTCTCCGCGCCAGCAGCCAGTAGCCCATTCGCAGTCGTCCGGGGGTAGCGAATCCATTGCGAGTGCGCCGACTGGTCAGTTGTCTAGCTCTGCATCACCCGAATCGACATCCAGTGCCGAGTCGAAGCCAGCTGGACCCGTGAAGCTCAAGCCGCTGATGTTCGCCAAGGCCAATATGTCGGTGTTCAAGCCGGAGGACCTTGACAAATTCACGTTCCCGTCAGCCGAGCTCTCAGTCAACATGGCCGGGCTTGGCAGAGAGTCCAGCGCCAGTCTACACAGCAAGGCGGCGACCGGATTCGAGGGATCTATGCCCAATAGTGAGCGCGCCAAGCCCACCGCCGCAGCCAGCAAGGCAAGTGGCAATGCGGCCAAGGCCACGGGCGGAACAGCGTCGGATGCCGCCGGAGCTGCGAGCACCCTCAAGGCAAAGCACCAGCAGGGTTCGCAGGCAAGCGAGTCGCCAGCATCTCTCGCAGAAGGCGCATCACGTGGGGACAAGGAAAGCTCGGCAGTTTCCGCTATGCAGCAAAATTACGTGGGCGCCGCAGTGCTCTTGGCCGTGATAATTCACATTGCGGTGGCAGCGATCTAAATATAAGTTAATTAGCGTGGATGTGGGTGGATAGTGCAAACAATTTATAGAATGATTCTCACAGTGTGTAGTGTGCGGAAGCAACACCTTTCTGGATACCATTCTATTATGAGGGGTTTTGCATGTGTACTATTAATAGTGTGCGCCCTGATGAATTCCCATGTTACAAAAGCGGAAAAAGCGATGGCGGCTTGTGAATAAAAGGGAATCTCCATTCTTGTCGTTTTGACAGTGTAGCCCCATCAGCAATACCGTCCTTTTTTCATTAGTTCCGTAACTTTTTTTTTTTTTTTCTTATATTACTATGAAGCTTTCTCTCGCTGCTGCCTTTGCTACTGCTCTGCCCCTGGCGCTGGGTGCTAGCACGGTCAACTTGCGTGTAGCTCGGGATGCGACGGTTTCTTACAACGGCATCATGTGCAGCTACGACACTGTTCCATGCAATGCGATTCCCTTTGGGCTGCAAAACAAAGTAACAACATTCCGCGGCAACCGCGACTTTTCGCGCGTTCTTCTGGGCTTTGACCTGCCCACGAACAAGCCCACAAAGTGCGTCCTGCGCATTCCCAAGCCCGTCGACAACAATGGCCCCAGTGCTCCCAGCTTTGCAGTGACTGTGTCAAACACCGATAACGTCTGGGACGAGGCTAGCGTGTGCGGATACAACAAGAAGATTGATGGCACGGTGGTCGGTTCTGTCAACGTCACTGCGCCTCAGGAAACTGGCTCGGTTGACGTCACTGCCGCCTGCGCCAATGCGACGAACTACAAGATCAGCCTGTTTGTCGACACCGCCTTCCCGCTGCTTGCATTCAATTCGCTCCAGTCCGGCAGCAAGGACGTCTTTACCCTGGATTACTCCTTTTAGATCAGTGGATCCACCCCCAGCTTTCTCTTCTATATATTGCTAATAACACAGCGGGTCGTCTACTTGTGCAAGTGTCTCATATCGACAAGCGTTTATGCGTCCGCAATATCAGCTCCAATAGCAGAGGACTCCCAGAACCTGTGAGTGAGTGAGTGAGTGAGTGATGGTAGTGGTTTGGCTACACCAGAGTTTAACAAAAGAGACCTTGCTCTAGGCCAAGGTACTCTCCAATTAAAATGTGGAAAATGAAAAAGGAACTGGCTATTCATGATGGCAACGTCAATAGAGTGCGATAGTCTTACATCGGAATGCATTGCAGATGCTTAGCGAGATTCCCATCCATCAAACAGCAAGCGATTCAGGCGAGGCGCATCCTGTCTAAACTCGGGCTCATCAATCTTCCTCAATGCGTCCATGAAGTGTGCACGCAATTTTCTGGGAAGAGCTGCATAGTCAAAGTTGGGACATGGCAGCGCCAACATCAGCACAATGGTAGCTAGCCACTCAAAGTGCTAGTATCCCAGTAACAAAATCTCACATCCATAGGCGCGTAGTTCGAGCGAGTGTGCTCTGAAAGCATGTCCATTGAGACGCCATCAGGCATTGGTACTCAGAGCTGACGGAAGCAGAAGCAACTGGATCAAGTATATGACCTGCCATAGAATAGGGGCCAAAGCTGGCAGCCCCAGAACCTGGATGTACGCATAGTTGCCAAAAAAAGTGTGTAAGTAATCTGGACTCTTTAACGATCTCTATTGCGAGTATTGCCACACAGCTGCACCCGGCCCAATGTTGTTAATATTTGGAGATACCTCGGAAAGCGATTCCGGCCCAGAGTCATTTGCGCACAAAGATTTGACCACCTGCAGCTTTGGATGGCCACCAGGAATGAAGGCCTTTACCTGCAAAATATGGCAATAGTCCGGCCGTCCAATTGCATATCTATCACCTCGAGTGCGTCCGCATTGCCCCTGAAAAAGGTATCATCGCCAAATGGGCGCAAGTGTTAATGTGTAGCCGCTGAAGGACAGGGAATGGTGCAGCGCCATAAGATGCCAGTCACTCTAATCCCGATGAATCGTGCATTTTGTGGATATCTAGCTTGCGTAGGCGCGAATATGATACGTGGTTGCCGTCAGCGTCTATGACTATGCCTGGAATGTAAATGTCAGGCTCGCACCCAAGGGCAAGAGATTGTGGTGTAGCAGCGCTATTCCGGGCAAGTTGTATGTACTGACAGGAGTTTCCCATGCTCGGTCCGGTCTGGTAGCTGACATGCGTTAGGTTGCGCATCAAATCCACTTGCAACTCTACGTGGTCCATGCGCTCGAAAATGTGGTCATGGTTAACGCGAGAAGCAAGCTGATAGAGTCGGGTGGCCAGATCATTGCTAAATTGATCGAGCACACAGGGCTCGCTACGGAGCACTGGTTGCACACCATATTCGATAGCCATGATGGGCACCATCAGCTTAATACGTCGAACAAGCGCGTCAATGCTTGCTTCAACTTGCGGGGCATCATACTTGAAATTCACTTTTTCACCATTAGCCGTGCATTTTTCACTACCAGGTGCTCGACAAGAATCAGCGAGAGCCTGCGAGCTAGCGGGAAAGCACAGCCATCGTAAGGTGCACTAGACAACATGACAAATGCCTTGCCAGTGAGCACGTCTAGCTCATACGGAAATATGGGTCACATTCTTTGCCATGCGATGCGTAGAGTAGCCGAGATAGTTGCGACGGCGGTAGGCGACGTGGGTTTGCGGAACCTTCAAGTAATGTTCGCCAAGACTGTCGACTGACAAGCTGGAGAGGTTTATCTCTGAGCTGTGGCAAAAGCACAGGTAAGCAGCAGCAGCAGCTCTAAGGTTGTGGCAGACCTGCAACAACGGCTTTAGTAGCACCCGGTACTCGTGCGAATTGGGAAGGACGCCATCAAATGCCAGGCGGCTGCTGTCGGCAACGTGATTGACAATCAGATCAATGACGTGTAGCGGAAGAAGCTGCAAAGGCGAAAAAAGTGCATTGTTGTTGAATTGCCAAAGAAAAAGAAAAGAAAAGTGGAAGAATGATTACTTTAGCTCTGAGAAAGACTGTTGTTGTTTTTTTCAGTGCCTCTTGATCATACATCAGTGATCAGTTAAAAGCCAGCAAACAGGCTTTATTTTTCACGAAAACAAGCCTGAGACACAGTCACACACTTTGCTTCTCCTTCCCACTAATTCATTTATGTCTTGCCTGGCATTTCTACCAATGAATAACTATGCTCTGAATAATTGTCGAAGACGACCAATAGATAGTGCTCTAGCGAAAGTGAGGCGCAGGGTGTGGCAGTGGCCGATGTAAGCAGTCTATTATTGCCAAGTAGTCGGGCTCGTTATCTGGCGCCACAACTCCATGGCGAACCAAAAAGTCGACTACACACGCAGCGCAGTTGGGCTTGAACCGACCCAACCTTAGTCGCTCAGCCGTCTCATCCAGCGTCAGATGCAAAAACGACTCTACCTCGCCATCCGTTGGCACTGGCACAAAGTCGCTAGGAGGCTCCAAATCAAATACAAGCTGTGTCTCTGGCTGCAGGCCCATTTCCGTGCGAGCAAAGAACCGAATGGTACCAACAAACCGGCCATGGCGAGCCAGCTCTGGCGGAATGCCAGCCTCCTCGCCACACTCCTTGACCATGCACTCCCAGGCACCCACGCCATCGCCAATGCCACCAGCAGCAATCTGGTCAAGATGCCCAGTCCACGTAGGCTTGCTTAACGAGCGTCGCCCAGCCCACATCCGGAGCTCACCAGTAGCCGAGCGCGTAAAGCCGCTGATGTGTACGCCGTAAGTGCGAATACCAAAGTTGCTGGAAGCTACCCTCTATCATCACTGCAACGCCAGCAGAGCTGTCATATATGGGGTATAGCCCGTCTCGCCACTTTGAGAGTGGCGCCTACGTCTTTTCGCTACGCATTTGTGCAAGTAATTCAGCAATGGCAGCACTGCGAGTAGCACAGCCACTAGGCTCATTGCTGAAGGATAGAGTGCGCTGCCTGTCGCCGAATTTAAATATAGGACATAATTGCTCCTTTAATATGGCCCTCAGTGCTGTAGTGTCATTTGCTGACATGTGTCCAACAATGCTGCCATTGATAAGTAATGTATACAGACCCTCACTGTAGTAAAGAATATACTATGACTTGTTGGTTTTTCTTATTGAATGAATGTGGCAGCGCAACTCCATTTATACCAAACATTTACTACTAATAGACGCCTTTTCTCTGAGTCGTCGCCTTCTCCGTGTTATCGTCAACATTTGTCTGTGTGCATATATGAAGCACACTTGTCTTTTTCACCCATGTCTTCGATGCGCGCACCAGCAATTAATGCAAGCTTTGCCCATAATATTGCGTGATTCCGTTATCACACTACAAATGGCACCAGCAATAGATACCCAAATACCAGCCGCATGGCTGATACCACGATGATCTGGGTCAAGGGTCACAGTGGAGTGGAAGGAAACGAGAAGGCTGACCAGGCCTGCGAGGAAGC